>VMDO01015719.1:0-33927 GCA_007922755.1 Pedetes capensis
AGAACTTCTAGCAGGAAAACAGTTTTCTAGTATTTTCTCTGTTTTACCAATAACTCTTTGGGTTTTTTGATGTTTAAAATGTGACTGCTAATACCAAACAAAAATGTTCATTTTGGAAAAGAAAAAAATAATTTTAAATGCTCAAATATATATGCAATATATAATTTGAATATTATATAAACTATACAGAGTAAGCAGAAATCATGAGTAAATACTACAAATAAATTTTAGTTTGCAAGAATGTTTACTTCGTTATAACTCCATTGAGGAA
Source organism: Pedetes capensis (assembly GCA_007922755.1). NCBI lineage: Eukaryota > Metazoa > Chordata > Mammalia > Rodentia > Pedetidae > Pedetes > Pedetes capensis. The sequence goes on from VMDO01015719.1 coordinate 272, forward strand.
AATTCATTGTTCATCAGGTTAAAATAGAAATTATATTTATTTTTTAAAAGCAACATGGAGTACTTATAATGCTGAGATAATTTTACTACCTATGTCCTGAAATTTTATCTTTTTTGTTGGCGCAGTAGTAAGGGTGGAGCTGGGGGTTTCATAGATGCTAGGCAAGGAGTCTACCACTGAGCTGCAAGCAGCCCTTTTTTTATTTTGAGACAGATTGTTGCATAGGCTGCCTCTGGCCTCAAACTTAAATTCTTCTGTCTTAGCCTCCTGAATCACTGGGATTACAAGCATGAGCCATGGCACCTGGCTCTTTAAATTTTTGAAAAAAACCCATACTTTGCTAATTTTACGTCTTATATGGCTTTTACCTTTTATATGGCTGAAAATTAGTCAACCTTTGGATTTGGATATATAATCAACTTACATCATCATTTTAATTGGATTTATTCAATATTAAGAATTAATGTCTACATTATATGTACTTTATAGCTATTGTCAGTTTTTCATGTGTAGATCCATTAATGTCAATTGAATTTGAATTTAGTAATTTTCCATCATGTGGAACTTGGTTAATTAGTGCTTTATCATAATAATCATACTGAGGGTGACTAACCTGTATACCTACTATTTGGAATATTTAGAGTTGAGAATAATTAGAACAATGCTGAATGAGCTAGAAAAATCATGAGTCTTGGAATCAGAGTGCCCAAGTTTCAAATATCATATCACTTGGTCTCTGAACTAGGTCTATAATATTGAGAAAGCTGCTAAATATTCCTGAATCTCAGTTTCTGTATCCATAAAATAGTGGTGTTATTACATAGTTGATTTAGTGTATACCTTAATTAGATAACATTCTGAAACACAGACCATGCACATGTCGCACGACTGTAAACCCAGCAACTCTGAAGGCAGAGGGAGGAGGGTTACAATTTTGAGGCCAGAAGCAGCCTGCATAACTTAACAATACCTTATCTCAAGATAAAAAATAAACAACGGTTTAAAGGTGCAGCTCAGTGGAAAAGAGCTTGCAAAGTACTTGTGAGGTGTGCAAGGCCTTTGGTTCAAACCCCTAATAACACACACACACACACACACACACACACACACACAGACACACACACGAAACACCTAATGAACTAGTTTCTATATTATAAACCACATAATTAAGGAAATAGTTATTTATCCATACATTAGAACATATCCTTTGTTATTTAAAATATCCCAGTTAATACACAATTTCAAAGTCCAGAGAGAACCACAACAAAAATAGAAAGTGCCCATATGTGCAATGGCATGAAGCTCTGTCTAGAATATACACTTCAGAAAGGTGAAGAATCCTATATGTTCTTATATGTCCTGCTCATCGGGGCATCCTCAGTGGTCAGTCTAATGCCTGACACATACAGAATGATCATAATGATCTACTGAGACAATGAGTTAAAGTGAGATTAGAGTGGGAAAAAATAATGTGAAAGTTATGTTCTTAACCAAGGCAGTACACTGGGAAGGCTACATGTTTTGTTGTATGGATACATAAAATACTAATCCTAGAGAATATGTACAGATGATCTAAATAAATATTCAAACTTGGATCCATACAATGCTGTCCACATGGATAATCTGAGCCATAATTGTTGAAAATGCTATATTTTACTTGTGATTGAAGCATGCATTTTCTTTCCTATAAGCATATAAGAATATGCTTTCCTATAAGCATAGAAGAATATGCTGAATTTGTTGTAAGATTTTCAGGATAATTGACATTAACTTTATCACATCTAAAAGAAAGTCAAAGGTGTATTTTATGATGATAAGGCATAAAGAGGAATCAAGGAGGCATACATAAATAATTCTCTGAATATAGCAGTTACTGTTTCAAAGTCCAAAGAAAATAGAAAAACTAGAAACTAAGAAAAGCATATAAAAATAAAGAATCTATGCATTGGAAATATTGAATATAGTTTTGGTAGCTATAATTAAGAAAGATTCTAAATGGAAAGATATTTTATTATGAAAATATAAAAAATTGGGCTCAATTCTAGGGAAGGAAATAATAAAAGCATCTTTGCTGAAACTTATTAAATGATATGTAATATTACTAAAACTGCACATGTTTATCATTTGTGAGTATATTACTAATAATGGAAAAATCTTATAACTTGAGAGAGACATGTTCAGGAAAATTAATATATGATATATGCTATCTTAACACATGTTAAGTGTTGAAGCTGTGCAGGTATCGAGAGATGAAATAGGTGGAAAGCCTGTTAACTTCGTGTGTGGTTCTTACAACCTTCCACCAATGCCTGTGTGCTTCCACAGGGAGGGATGGAATATTGAACCTAATGCATCATGGGATCTGAAGTCCTTGCATTTGGAAGTTGAACTGCATACCTATAGAGATGTATAGTAACACAGGCAGGCAAATAGCCTGAGTGGAATTACATATGTACATTATGCCATACAAGATTTAGTATAGAAACCTATCCACTTTAACATATGTCAGTGGTACCTTTTATAATTTAATAATGAATTCATTTAGAACCTTATTATTCTGCTTGGTATTTATACCATCACATAAACTAAACTAAAATTAAATAAGGATGTATACAGGCTCATTTCACAAATAAAAACAAGGGTTGTTAAGTTTTGCAAGGTGAAAGATAATTAAAAAAATGTTTTAAAATCTGGCTTCATATACTTCCTTGTACATTAAATTTAACTATTTAACTATTGTCAGTTTTTCATGTGTAGATCCATTAATGTCAATTAAGTTTGAATTTAGTGGTTTTCTATCCTGTGGACTTGGTTACTTAAGTGCTTAACAGAAATGTACATTCCACATAATGAATGAATAATTTATATTAGGATTTTTCTGGGGTAGGATAGCTTGTAGGAATGCAAATGAATAGTAAATTTTGATTCCAACAGCTCACTCATTCTAGAGCCAAGTGAATGCAAAAATAGCTTGGTTGTGTTTATTTTTGGTCACAGTCAGTGTTTTCTTTCCTGCTCCCCAAAGAGATGAGAGTTTTAAAACTTTTTCTCTGCTTGGGCCATGCCACTTAAAAAAACATGAGACAAATACAGATTTTTGGGTTGGCCTTATGATTGCCGTCATTTTATATTTATTTCTAAAGAACGACAATCAAAATTTAATCCTACTTCACTTAGATGATCTTTTTAAAGACTTGTTCCTTAATGATGCTGATTTTATAAGAAAGAAACCAGTGTCAATGACTTAGTTTCTTGTATACAACAGAAAGAATCCAGTTTGGTCTTTGTAAAGAGTGAAAGACTAGGAAGGAAGTATGTGTTGTATACAGTGTTTTGAGTTGGTAGTTTTTGCTTTTGTTTACTGTGTTTCTCATTCAGTCCAAATGTTCCTATCTGTAACAAGCTTTGGAGAACCACCTTTGTCCCCATAGCTGGCCTCCAGGAAGGCTTGGATTCTTCCAGGTTGGGAGAAATGTGTACTGGCTGTCATCCACAGGAAAACAGAGCAAGTATATAGAGCTCCTGCTGAGTTCCTTGAAAGTCCTCCCTCCTCATGCATTGTAGTAAGCCAGTTAATATTATGAGGGAAGGCACCAAGCAGAAAGATTGCTGAGGTACCTATTCATCTTTGCCAATCAGATAGTCCATTAAATTTAGAGGAGAATGCCTGACCCTTAAGTCAGGGTCATCCATTGAATTACCCACTCTGGCAGTTTGGCAGGAAGGGACTCTTAAATTATTATTATTGTAGGAATAGAATCATGAAGGTGATGGCTAAGGTTTGTCGACAAGAGACTTCTTTTTTTTAAAAAAATTATTGATACTTTTTAATGTACCACTTAATGGGTTTTATTATGACATTTTCATACGTGCATTTCATTGTACATTTCTTATGTTCCCTTCTTACCCTCTCATGACATCTCTCCCCCATCTTCTCTCTCCCCTTTAAAAGTTCCCTTTCTACTTGTATGTCTTTTTTGTGAGTATTTCTATCTATATATGTACATTTCTATTTTTCTGTAGGGACAACATATTTGATATTTTCTTTCTTTCTTCCATTATCCTTTCTTCCCACCCCTCCCCCTTTTCTTTAGTCCATTATCTTTCTCTATATAGGCTTCTTCTACTTTCATGACATATATGTTTTAATAATGAATATATATTGACATCTAATATCTGTATAGGAGAGAAAACATGTGATATTTATCTTTCTGGGTCTGGCTTGTTTCGCTTAAAATAATGATCTCTAGTTCCATCCATTTTCCAGGCAAATGGCATAATTTTGTCCTTCCTTAGGAAAGAATAAAACTCCATGGTTTACATATACAAAAATTTCCTTATCTATTCATTTGTTGGTGAACACCTAGGTTAATTCCATGTATTGGCTGTGAATAACAATAAACATGAATGTGCAGGTATCTCTGTGGTAAGGTGACCGATAGGCCTTCGGATATATACCCAGGAATGGTATAACAGGGTCATATTGTAGTTCTATTTTTAGTTTTTTGAGGAATTTCCATACTGATTTACATAGTGGCTGTACCAATCTGCATTGCTACCAGCAGTGTATGAGGGCTTCTTTCTACCTGCATTCTCACCAGTATTTGTTGTTGTTTTGTTGATAGTAGTCCTTCTGACTAGGGTGGTAGGGTATCTCAATGTAGTTTTTATTTGCATTTCCCTGTGGGTAAAGATGTTAAACATTTTTTCACATGATTGCTGGTCATTTGTATTTCTTATTTTGAGAAGGTTCTGTTCAGTTCTTTGGCCCATATTTTGGTTTGATACTTTGCTTTTTTGGTGGTTAATTTTTTGAGCTCTTTATATACTCTAGATATTAATCTCTTGTTTGATGTAAAGATTTTCTCCAATTCTGCAGGCAAAGATTTTCTCCCATTCAGTAGGCCATCTCACTACTTTGATAATTATGCACTTTGCTGTACAAAGGCTGTTTAATTTAATGCAATCCCATTTATTAGTTTTTACTATTGTTTTCTGCATTATTCAGAAATTTCTTGCCTATGCCTGTGTCTTGAAGTGTTTTCCCTGTGCTTCCCTTTAGCAGTTTCAAAGTGTCATGTTTGACATTAGGGTCCTTGATCTATGTTTAACTGACTTTTGTACAACGTGAGAGAAGGATCTAGTATTAGTCTATTACATGAGGATATCCAGTTCTCCCAGCATCATTTGTTGAAGAGGATGTCGTCTCCAATAGATATTTTGGAACCTTTGTCAAATATCAGATGGCTTTAGCTGCATGGGTTTATTTCTGGATCTTCTGTTCTACTGGTCTACATGTCTGTTGTTGTGCCTGTAACATGCAGTTTTTGTTACGATGGCTTTCTAGTACATTTTGAAATCAGGAATTGTGATGCCTCTGCATTGTTCTTTCTTTTCAGGTTTGCTTTAGTGATTCAGGTTCTTTTATGCTTCCATATGAATTTTAGGATTGTTTTCTCTATTTCTGTGAAGAATGTCATTGGGATTTTGATGAGGTTTGCATTAAATCTGTAGATTGCTCTAGGTAATACAGCCATTTTCATAATATTAATTCTTCCAATCTATGAGTGCGGGAGATCTGTCCACCGTCTGATATGTGCTTTAATTTCTTTCTTTAGTGTTTTAAAGTTTTCATTGTAGAGGTCTTTCATTGTTGGTTAGGCACATTCCCAGGTATTTTATTTGTTTTGAAGCTATTGTGAATGGGATTATTTTGGTGGTTTCTTTCTCTGCCTGTTCATTATTGATATAAAGAAAAACTACTGATTTTTTAATGCTAATTTTGTATCCTGCTACATTGTTGAAAGTGTTTATCAGTGCTAAGAGTTTTCTGGTGGAGTCTTTAGTGTCTTTTAATTACAGAGTCATATCATCTATAAATAGGGAAAATTTGACCTCTTACTTTCCTGTGTGGATCCTTTTTATTTCTTTCTCTTATTGCTGTGGTAAATAATTCAATTACTACATTGTATAGCATTGGAGACATTGGGCATCCTTGTCTTGTTCCTGATTTTAGGGGAAATGCTTTCAGTTTTCCCTCATTTACTATGATGTTAGCTGTCCTTGTTGTTGTTATTAGGTGCCCTTGAGTCGAGTCCAACTCATAGTGACTCTATGTACAGCAGATTGAAACACTCCCCAATTCAATGCCAGGCACATGATTCTTATTTATGTTTAAGCCCATTGTTGCAGACACTGTGTCAATCCATCTAGTGGAGTGTTCTTCTTTTTTTTTTTTTCGTTGACCTGACACTCTCCCAAACATGATGTCTTTCTCCAGGGATTGGTCTCTCCTGACTACATGTCCAAATATGTATTTGCTTCCAAGGAGCACTCTCATTGCACTACTTCTAGGAAAGATTTGTTTGTTCTTTTGGCAGTCCATGAAATATTCAATAGTTGTCTCCAGCACCATAATTCAAAAGCATCAATTATTTTCCTGTCTCCTTTGTTCAGTGTCCAGCTTTTACAACTATATTATGCGACTGAAAATACCATGGCATGACCAGGCGCACCTTCGTCTTCAATGTGATATCTTTACTTTTAAATACTCTAAAGAGATCTTTTGCCACAGCTTTTCCCAGAGTAATGCATCTTTTGATGTGTTGACTCTTGCTTCCACAGATGTTGATTATAGAACCAAGTAAAGCAAAATCATGGACAACCTCAATCTTTTCTCCATTTATTGTGAAGTTGCATACTGACTCAGTCATAAGGATTTTTGTTTTGTTCATGTTTATTCATAAGCCATACTGGAGGCTATGTTCTTTGGTCTTCTTCAATAAATATTTTAAATCCTCTTCACTTTCAGCAAGTAGAGCTGTGTCATCTGCATAACAGAGGTTGATAATGAGTCTTCTTCCAATCCTGATGCCATATTCTTCTTCACAAAGTCCAGCTTCTTGGATTATTTGCTCAGCATATAAATTGAAGAGATATGGTGAAAGTATACACCCCTGACACACACCTTTCTCAACTTTAAACCAGGCAGTGTTTCCTTGTATTTGAACAACTGCCTCCTGGTTTATGTACAGATGCCTCATGAGTACAATTAGCTGCTCTGGTATTTCCATTTTCTGAAGTGTTATCCATAATTTATTCTGATCCACACAGTCAAATTCCTTTGCATAGTCAATAAAACATAGATAGACATCTTTCTGATATTCTCTGCTTTTGACTAATATCCATCTGACATCAGCAATGATGTCACTGGTTCCTCACCCTCTTTTGAAACCAGCTTAATTTTCTGACAATTCCCTATCTGTATACTGCTGCAGTCACTTTTGAATGATCTTTAGTAAAATTTTGCTCGTGTGTGATATTAATGATATTGTTCGATAGTTTCCACATTTAGTTGGATCCCCTTTTTTGGGAATAGGCACAAATATGGATTTCTTCTAGTCACTTGGCCAGGTAGCTATTTTCCAAATCTGTTGGCATACACATGTTAACACCTCCAGTGCTGCATCTGTTTGTTGAAACATCTCTATTGGTATTCCATCAATTCCTGGAGCCTTGATGTTAGCTGTAGATTTTTCATCTATTCTTTCTATTATATTGAGGTATGTTCCTTCAATTCTTAGTTTCCTCAGAGATTTTATCATGAAAGGATGCTGAATTTTGTCAAAAGCCTTTTCAGCATCTATTATAAAACCATATGATTTCTGTTTCTGAGTGTGTCTATATGCTGTATTGTATTTATTGTCTTGTCTATGTTGAACAGTCTTGCATCTCTGGAATGAAACCAACATGATCATAGTGTATGAGCTTTATAATGTGTTGTTTCATTTGATTTGCAAGTATTTTATTAAGGATTTTTACATCTGGATTTATTAGGGAAAGTGGTCTGTAGTTTTCCTTTTTTAATATAACTTTATCTGTTTTTTTTTTCTATCAAGGTAATATTTGCTTCATAGAATTAGTGTGGTAGTGTTCCTTTCATTTGTATTTTATGGTATAACTTGAGAAGCTTTGGTGTTAATTCTTCTTTAAAGGTCTTATGGAATTCAGCAGTGAATCCATCTGGTCCTGGGCTTTTCTTTGTTGAGAGATTCTTTGTTACTGCTTCAATCTTACTGCTTGTTACAGCTCTGTTTAAGCTGTTTATATCTTCTTGATTTAATTTTTGCTGGTCATCTGTGTCTAGTAATTTATCCATCTCATCTATGTTTTCCAGTTTTTTGGAATACAATTTTTCAATGTATTTCCCAGTAATTCTCTGGGTTTTATTGGTATCTGTTGTATTGTTCCCTTTTTTCATCTCTGATTTTCTTAATTTGATTCTTTTCTCTGTTTCCTTTGGTTAGTTTGGCTAAGGGTTTGACAATCTTGTTTTTCTTTTAAAAGAACCATTTTTTTATTCTTTTGATTGTTCTTTCAGTTTCTATTTCATTAATTTCTGTTCTTATGTTTTTCTAAATTTTTTTATTAGCAATTTTAAATGTACAACTTAATGGGTCTGATTATGATATTTCTGTACATGCACTTAATTATACACTGCTCTTCTCTTTACTATTTCTTTCTGTCTACTGGTTTGGGGTTTTATTCTTCTTTTTCTAAGATTTTGAAGTGCATCATTAAGATATTTGTTTCAGCCTGATCTGATTTTTTTAACTTAGCCACTCATAACTATAAACATCCCTCGTAGAACCACCTTTTGGTTCTTGTAGACTGTGTTTTCATTTTCATTTGATTCTAAGCATTTTTGTATTTCCTGTCTGATTTCTTCAAGTACCCATCAATCATTCTCCATATATTTGTGTAGTTTCTGCCATTTCTCTTGCTGTTGGATTCTAGTTTTATTCCAAAGTGGTCTAATAAGGTAAAATTATTTTGATTTTTTTCTGTATTTGTTAAGACTTGATGTAAGGCATAAAATATGATCTATTTTAGAGAAAGTTCCATGAGCTGCTGAGAAAAATGTGTATTCTGTAGCTTTTGGGTGGAATATTCTGTTTATGTCTAGTAAGACCACTTGATCTATTATTGTGTTTAACTCTGAAGTTTCTTTGCTGACTTTTTCTCTGGATGTTCTATCTATTGACGAGAGTGTGTGCATTGAAGTTACCTACCCTCGTTGTATCTGGTCCCCTCTGTCTTTTTAAGTCTAGTAGCTTTTTTTTTTTTTTTTAATGAAATTGGGTGCACTCATGCTTGGTGCACATATATTTATAATTATTATACTTCCTTCATCAATTGTTCCCTTTATTAATGTATAGTTACTTTCTTTGTCTCTTCAGACTAGTTTTAACTTGAAGTCTACTTTATCTGATATAAGGATGGATGCTCATTCCTTTTTCTTTGGCTTCTCCTTACTTGGTATATTTATTTCCATTCTTTCACTTTCATTCTGTGGGTATGCTTGCCAGTAAGATATGTTTCTTGCAGACAATAAATTGTTGGATTTTTTTTTAAATCTAGTCTACTAATCTATGTCTTTTAATTGAAGAGTTAAGAACGTTTATATTTAAGCTTATTACTGAGAGAGATTTGCTGATTCTTGTAATTATGTTGGGTGTTTTCTTGTTTGATTCATATACTATTTGTTCTTTTCTTTTTTCATTATGTATATTCAGAGTTTGCTGGGTTTTCTTGTTTATTTTATTTTGTTTTGTTTGGAATTAGACATGACTGATTCTTTCCTGGTTCTCTTTCATGTTTCTGTTCCTCCCATGAAATTTATTCTTCACTGTGCTCTTGTGGTCAAGACTGTCTTTCTTCTTCCTGTGTGTGTGGGATTCCTTTAAGTATCTTCTGCTTTGTTGGCTTGGTGATCATGTATTGCTTTAGTGTGTGCTTATTTTGGAATGTCTTTATTTATACATAAATTTTAAATGATAACTGTGATGGACAACCTTGGATGGCAATTATTTACTATCATAACTTGAAATATATCATTCTGTCCTTTTCTAGATTTTATGGTTTGGCTTGAGAGGTCTGATGTAATTCTGATGTGTTTTCCTTTGTAAATGAGTTGATGTTTTTCTCTTGTAGCTTTTAATATTGTTTCTTTGTTCTGTAATCTTGGCATTTTAAATATTATGTGTTGTGGGGAGGTTCTTTTTTGGTCATGTCTGTTTGGTGTTCTAAGTGCCTCTTGTGGTTGGATGTGCATTTCTTTCCCCTTTGGAAATTAACTGCCGTACTTTCATTGAATAACTTTCCTGTGCCCTTAGTTTTTATCTCAGCTCCATCTCTTACCCCAAAGATTCTTAAGTTTGGTCGCTTGATCATGTTTCAAAGTTCTTGAAATGTGTTGTCATGTTCTTTTCTTTTTATTCTTTGTTGATATCTGAATGTATTTCATCAACTTTGTCTTCCATCCCTGATATTCTATCTTCTACTCCATCTAGTCTAGTGGTGATGCTTTCCACTATGTTTTTTATTTGTTTTATTGAATTCCTCATTTCTATTATATCTGTTTATGTTTTTGGTTAAAATCTGAATTTCTTTGCTCTCATTCCTTTGACTGCCTTTGTCTTCCATATTGGTGACTTTCTGACCTATGTCCTATATTGATTTCCTCACTTCATTCACTTCCTTATTTGCATCCTCTTTGAAGTCATTGATCATTTTTACAAGTAGATTTTTAAATCCTTATTTTGACATTTCAACTGTTTCAGTATGCTTGGATTCACTTGTTAAAGAATTATGGTCTTTAGGAGATGTGTTGCTTTGCTTTATATGTTTCTTATGTTTCTGATTTGTGATTTGTACATCTGTAAGGGTGGATATCACTTCAGGTTTCTTTGGGTGTCTTCTTAGTTAGCAACTTTTTCTTGAGATCACAATCTTCAGTGTCACTACCGGAGAGGAAGACAAATGACTATAACAAGTACAATTGCTGAACAAACCCAATATAGTAATACACTTAACTTAAAGACAACTGCTATACCACCAATGCCAATAGAACAAAAAATGTCAATAACAATAGGGAGTAAGCTATGAAGTTACAAAATATTTAAGATGAAGTTATAAATAGTATTTCCCTGAAATAAGAAGGTGGGGGAGGCAAATTGGAGATAGGAAGAGCCTCAGGTTGAAATACAAGAAAGGAAAAAAAAATCTAGAAAGGAAATGAATGTTTACAAGAAGGAGGGAAAGGAGCTACAGATAAAGATTGCATGGTAAAGAAAAAGATATATAAACAGAATGAAGGAAACATAAACAGAGCAATAAGAAGTGATAAGCTTAAAAGATTTAAAGTATAGTAAATAGAAAATGGGCTGGGATTTAGCTCAGTTGGTAGAGTGCCGCCCTGCAGTCTCTGAGGCCCCGAGTTCAATTCCCAGCACCGCAAAATGGGAGAAGGATGTGGCAACCCACTCCTAAGGCAATCCTGAAACAGTCAGCCGTGGAAAACCCTATGAGGGTCACTATGAGTCTGACTCGACTTGAAGGCACCTAACAACAACAACAACAAATAGAAAATGAGAGAAACAAGCAGAAAAAGATTTTAAAAAACTAAAAAAGAAAATGATAAAAATTACATTAGAAAAAATGGAAATGAGGAAATGAAAATTAATAAAAAGAGGGAAGATAGGGAAAAAATAGAAGCAGAGACATCCATCAACTTATTCTCCTGCAACCCCAGCATCTCTGGGAGCTGAGGCAGAAGGATCTAGAGTCCCAGGCCCCAGGAAGCCTATTCAATTCAAGGTGATCCCATATCCAAGAAAAAATAACAAAAAGGTTGAGGGAACTATATGGTGGCCCAGCATTTACCCCATGCAAATCCATGGGTTCAATCCCCAGCACAGCAGGAAAAAAAAGAAAAAAGAAGAAAAAAACTGAAGAACCACTGAAAGGGCTTCTTTCTATGGCCTCTAATATTGGAGTCTGTTAGGTAGAGGTGGTGGTCAGTTGAGGATGGGGTCTTTTTATCTGACCATGGCTCAGAATTCACAGTCTCTGTGGTTCCCTTGTGAGATGGAGTGGTCTCCTCTCCCCAGGAGTTGAGGTTTGCTTCTGAGCAACTTCCCCAAGACTCTTGCTGTCTGAATCTCTCAATGTGTCAGCATCCCATCTCCCTGGTCACTGCAACTGTCAGGTACAGCTGTATAGCATTCTGGAGCTGTGGCAGGTCAAGCCGAGGCTCTCCACTGGTGATAATTCTTTGTTTTCAGGCCCCCTGGGTAGCTTAGTCTCACACAATGGGTTCCATCTCAAGATGGTGCTAAGTCATGACTGTCTGAGACATGGAGTATGGGAAAACAGTCATATCTGCAGTCTTGAACCACTCAGTCAGGAACAGCCAATGTGTCCCCAAGTCCCTGGAAGAGTTCACAGGCTTCAAGGACTGTGAGTTTGTCCTGTGGGACTACCAGTCTGATGGCCAGGGCTGTTTGGCTTACCCCTTTGGATGAGGGCTCCATTTCCTTTCCCCACAGGTAACAAGGCTGGGGATGTGTCCTGTTCACTCCCTGTCACTGTTCAGTCAGCTATGTCCTGGAACCTGGGATCATCTCACAATCTCCTTTGTGGTTTCTGTGCTTCCCCAGACCTTCCTTATTTGGAAAAGAGTCTTTCCTTCTTATTCCAGCTCCTTTGCTTTACCAGGTCACAAGAGGCTGTCTTTAATCTGCCATCTTAAACCAGACATCTTTTTTTTTTTTCACAAAAGACTTCTGAGTAGAGCCTTCTATCACTCAGCAACCAAATAGAACATGCGCTCAGTGGTTGCATTATGCAATTGATTGGTTATATTGGAGTAAACTAGTTTTTTAAAATTTGTTTACTTCATCTTCAGCTAATGAACTGACATTTGAAGGCAGTGGACCATATGAATTTCTAAGTTTTAGGATTAAAAGGTACATTCTTAGAAGTATATTGCCTCTGATTCGGGATTAAAATGTGCAGATGAAACATTAGAACCATTACCAGTTCAGTGAAGAGCCATCACTGATACACTCTAAAATGTGTTATTAACTACATTTTTATGTGGATTTTGGTCAATGTGCCATTTTTACATTTGGTTTTATAGATTTTTTAGCTCCAGAAGTATTAGAAAATAATATATGGGGCTGAGATTTGACTCAGTTGGTAGAGTGCAGCTTTCTGTTCTCTGAGGCTCTGGGTTCCATCCCCAGCTCTGGAAAAATGGGAGAAGGACCTGGAAGCCCACTCCCCAAACTATGTGCAATTGAAATCCTTACAATTAGCAGAGAAGCACTGATATAGTGCTGGGCATGGCACTGTGTTGGGTTGTGTTTTGCTCTGTTGTGCACAGGGTTGCTATAAGTTGGACCTGACTCGACAGCACTTAACAACAACAACAACAACAACAACATTATATATGTATATATAGGGTATGTGTGTGTGTGTAGTATATATGTGTATATATACTATGTGTATATTTATATATACATGTATATATGCAGAGCGGATTTTTTTTTTTTTGAGAAACCATGAATAGTACAATGCGCTTTCTTTGGTTTTCCTCTGCTAAGAACTTACTTTGACCAAGTGACATCATATTTGCATCAGCCTTACTACAATACTGATTCTTCACATTTTCTCTTTTATCAGCATAAATTTGATTTTGTTGTATGTTCAAGAGCTCTTGTTAATATCACATGTATTTTGGCTATTCCAGATAACTTTGTTGCGCATATTAAGTTAGGAAATAAAGGTTAATGAATAAGGAGGCAGAATTTTGGTATGACGTTTCAAAATTTGTTATTGAAAGTCAGAAATCTATGTACACATCTTCATCTGATCATGACCAAAGCCCAGGCTCTGTATTTAGAATTCTTCCAACCATTAGATATTCTTTATCCTAAGAAAGTTAGAGTCTTCTGAATTCTTCAAAATTCCCCCATTTGTTAAAAAATTTCTAGATTCTCCCAATCCAGGATGAACTTGCTTTTGCAGAATACTCCACCTGAGGCAGAAGATTTAACCCAGTCATTCACATCATTTCATAATGATAGATACTCCCATTTCACAGTGGTATTTCACTGAATAGACATATCAGGCTTTTTTGTTCATTATAACTTTTACTTACTTCAAAGGATACAATACTCTTTATAAGGGATTTAGATTGTTGTATGTAGGTACTGCTATATGTTCTATGATTTTTATATCCAAGAGCAATTGTAAAGACTATCATATGTTGAAGCTTTGTGCTTAAAATAAGTATATTCTAAGTGATTATATGAAGAGTAGTTAAAATATTCTGGAAGCATTTTTGATTATCTCATGCAGTGCTTCCAAACTAGAATTAAAGAGGCCTCAAGGGTCAGGGGAAACTGTCACTAGTACCTTTTGCTCTTTTAGTCATTTCAACCAGCGTAGCCAAGTTCAACTCTTTTAAATGATTTCTTCTACCTTTCGTTTTTAATATAATAGTTGATTGTTCAAAACTAAATATGGTTGAACCACAGAGGTAATCACTAAGTGTTTCATTTGAAAATGTACCAGCATGCAGTTTTCCAACAGATTTGAGAAGTACATATCCTACGCTAGCCTGGTCCTCTTTTAAATAGAGTTTGTCTTAAATTGTTACTTTTTAAGCCAATCATCAGTTTCAAGTAGTCCATCTGTGCATGGTACAGAAAAGATATTTTAAAGATGAGTTTCGAAGATCCCTGCTATCAAAGAATAGTACTTCAGATCACTTCCTCATATGAACAATTAATAAATAGTAGGGGCACATTCCTTCTCAGGTTATCCAGTTTTCTCCTTTACAGAGTAAGCACGTGTAAATTGTTCTTTTCTAAAATGGAACTGCTGCTTTACTCTGAGCCCCCCCATTCTGCCCCCCTTGGCATTGAAGGAAAAAGCGAGCATCAGTCGGACAATAGACTATATAAATTCTATTAGATGTAGTGTCACTCTTAGAACAGTGTTTCAGGTCCACCTTACCCTGTCCCCAGCAAAATGCTTTGTGCAGAATAGGCATTTGGTGAATGTAGTTTTAATTCAGAATTAACCATTTCCTGTATACAAATGTTAAAATAAGATTCCATTCTAATTTAAAACTGTTTTCAGATCCTCTTGAAATTTTAGAAAGATGCAAATTTTAGGATTTAAAGAGTTTATTCTTAACTACTAATAAAGAGTTTAAATGACTCAAATCAGATTTTTCAAGAAATATGCAATTCCATAGGAAGTTTGGCATTCAGTCAAAATGACATTTTTATTCAGGCAGTTTCACAACAATTTGAAAATGAAAATCAGCCAATATTTAGTGATGATGAGCTATAGAAGTTTCACCAAAGCATTACTTCATCACAAAGAAACTATTCATTCCTTGTTAGGCATCATCTCAACATGTGCCCACTATTGACTTGTCCATTTTTATATTTTTAAGAATATGATGTCAATTAATTTTTTTTTATTTTCTCCTTAGTTTAAAATCCTCCCAGTGACTTGGGAGGAGGAGACACGAGGATACCAAGGTTAAGACCAGAGGCAGCCTGTGTAACCTAGTGAAACTCTGTTACTGAACTCTGAAACTCTGGGGGTGCAACTTGGTGGTAGAGTACTTGTAAAGCATGCATGGAGCTCTGAGTGTAACCTCCTAGTACCAGGGGAAAACAAATGGCCTCAAACAAAAGTGCCTCAAATTGGAACTGACCAAGAATTGAGATAATTATGTTTTAAAGCAAACACTTTTCAAAATATATTTACTATGCTTTGTCAATCTACTACGCATATATATATTTGAAAAGAGTACACACACACATATATATGTGTGTGTACTCTTTTCAAAATGTATTTACTATCCTTTGTCAATCTGCTACTTAAGTCTTGGTGGTTGTTGTTAGGGGCTATAGAGTTGGTGTCCGACTGGTAGCAATACTGTGTACAACAGGCAAAACAGTATTGTTAGTGCATAGTTAGTGCTTCTCTGGTAATCATAGGGTTTTCAGTGGCTGATTATTTTTTGGGGGGGAGTGGGTTGCTGGGTTCTTCTCTCAAGCCTACAGCACCTGGTGCTCCCCGGCGGTCTCCCATCCAAGTATTAACCAGGTCTGACCCTGCTTAGCTTCCGAGATCTGACGGGATTGGATGCCACAGTGGTATGGCTGCAAGCATGACCTGGATTCTAGAATTGTAGTGATAGAATGAGGAAATATCACAGACTTTGGTTTAAATCTCAGAGGTTTTTTCCTTTTTTTGCAATACTTGGGGGTTGAACCCAGAGCCTTCCACTGCTTACATTGCAAGTGCTCTACCACTGAGCTATACCCTCATTCCTTTTCTATTTACTTATTTTTATCTTGAGACAGGGTCTGGCTAAGTTATGCAGGCTGCCTTGGGCCTCAAACTTGCCATCCTCCTGCCTCTACCTCCCACGTCTCTAGGATTACGAGTATATGCCACTGCACTCAAAGCAAATCTCTGATTTTATTTTTTTTATTTATTTATTTTTGCAAGGGCTCTACCACTGGTCTGCACCTCTAGCCCATTTATTATCTTTTATTTGGAGTCAGGGGCTCCCTAAGTTACACAGGCTGCCTCTGGCCTTGAAATTGCCATCCTCCTGCTTCAGGGTCCAGAACTACTATAATTTCAGGCCTGTGCCTTTCTACTCCAAATCTCAGGGTGTTTTGTTTTGTTTTGTTTAAACCAATGTTTTGATCATAGTCAAGTTACTTAAATTTTGTGAATTTTTACACTTTTTATAAATAGAGAAACAACTAGGTTTAGGGTTTTGCAAAGATTAAATGATGCAATTTATGTATTGCACACATGCCTTTTATGGTACAGATAGAGTATTTTGCACTTTATCTGTTTTGGTTCTGGTGATGTTAAAGATGGCAGTTCAAATTTATTCATTCATTCATTCATTCATTTTTTTGCCTCCACTAATCAGTGGATTCAATTGAATGGGAGCAAGTGGTGCTTTGTGGAAGAAAAAATATATATATATATATATGCTCAATGACAATGATATTGATGATGATGAAAGTGATTTCCAGCATTTTTACAAACACAGATCATCTTGCTATACACACCACTCAAAATTTGCCTAACACGGTTAATCCAGAAGCACAAATGGCTTCTTCTTCCCTGCAAACATGTTTGTGCTGGAGGCTTTTTCTCCGTTGTCACAGCTGCACTCCTTGATTGGCATAATAACATCCTGTGAGCAGCAGCCCTGCTGTGTGGCTCACGCTTTGTTTTCTGTCAGCAGTATGTCACCAGTATTTTCCTCAGTGGGCTGAACAGCCCCCGAGTGGGAGGCTGATAAAAGCAGCCTCGTCTTCATGCATCACCCTGAATGATTTCAAAGAGAAAAGAACCAGCTGTGGCAGTGTTCACAGGAGCCACACAGGGTGGTCTTATCTTTGTAGTCTAACAATAATAGTATATACTCTGGCTCACATTCCTCAGCTTGAGAAGAGTGAAGTTGCCTAAGTTCCCTGCATTTTTATTCCATGACATGTCTTAAAATTGGGTCTGTGATAAAGGGAATGACATATCTACTTCCCTGGGGACTTTGTATTCAAAGTAAGTGTACCAAAGTACTCTTTGTAGATTTATTACATGTCTGTATCAATATTGATTTTATACAGTTACTGGAAGTAATATGTAACAGATTGGTTATTTACATAAGCAATCTGAAGGTTTCTTTTTTATGTGAGTAGCTACAGAAATACAAAAAGAAATCTACATAAGCAAAGGATCGTTATAGTAATACTAGTCTGCTCTAAGTGCCTGCAGCCGTAGCCCTGTGGCATCTGATCCTGTCAGATCTTGGAAGGTAAGCAGGGTAGGACCTGTTAGTACTTGGATGGAAGACTACCTGGGAACACCAGGTGCTGTAGGCTTGGGAGAAGGACATGGCAACCCACGCCCCAAAATCAATCAGCCATTGAAAACCCTATTAATAGCAGAGAACCACTGACAATAGTGTTTCGCCTGCTGTATGTAGAGTCACCATAAGTTGGATACTGACTGGACAGCACCTAACAACAACAAAATTCTGCTCTAAAAGGAGATCTAGATGTGTGTTTCTGTTTTGCAATTTGTGGGTCATGAGCCATGTTTACATATTTCAGTGTCTTATTTGAAAGTTAGTTTACAAAGTGACTTTATAATGCAGATGAGAAGGCTAGATACTATAAATCAGCTATAGTTCACTAACAGAATCTTATGTGACTTACCATGGCTTCAATCCTGCAAAAAATTTGGTTCAGTTTTGGATGTGGATTGAATATGTTAAAATGTAGAGGATTTCAGTTCAGCTTGAGTTCAGGTTTGAATCCTATGTATAGACAGAAACCAGATCTTCAAACTGAACCTGAACTTAAACCCTGAACCGTTTCTAGTTCAAGAATTAAAAAAAAAAAATTTTTTTTTTTTTTCTGAACTTGAGCCTGGACGAGAACCTAAACCCAAATCCTGTGAAAATTTGTTTTGGGTTCAGCAGCTTTTCTTTTTCCTCTCTCTCTCTCTCTCTCTCTCTCTCTCTCTCTCTCTCTTTCTTTTATGCATCATTACCTATATAAAAAAATGAAGAAATACTCATCTATCCAGAAAAAGGATAAAATTTTAAAACTGAACCCAAACCCTCTAAATTTTAACATATTGAATCCACACATGTACCTGAAGCCAATTTTTCATGGATTTGAAGCCTTGTAATTTAGTCTACCACAATGCACATTTGATGAATACTTTATAGAATGATATGAATGCCAATATGTATCCTATATCTATATAGATATCTAAGATATCTATAATAGATAATATAATAGCACATAGTAATAGGTAATGTAATAGATGTCTATATTATCAATGGGGCTAGGGGTTAGCTCAGTTGGTAGAATGCTGTTCTACAACCTCTGAGAAACTGGGTTTAATACCTGGCACTGCGAAAAGGGGAGAAGGACATGGCAACTCACTTCTGAAGCAATCCTGAAACAGTCAGCCATTGAAAACCCTATGAGGGTTGCTATGAGCTACTATATGCAACCTAACAACAACATGTATCAATCGATATATATATTTATGTAGATGGTGGGACGTTGCATTGAATATCCAGTAGTACTATGGTAAACATTCATGAATATAAAAGCACGAAAATTCATTAATCTAAAAATGTGAAAAGTTCTCTGGGGGATAAGACTATTTGCATTTCTTCTGTTTTATCTCACTATATCTACCCCAATACCTCCAAAACATACAAAACAGGTGAAAATAACGATGAATGAATTTAAAAACATAAATACACCATGTGTTTTACAAAATGCAATATAAAACAATTTTTGCATGAAAAAAATTGATAGTGCTTATGCTTAACTATAAAAGTCTGCATTTCTGAGCACCCGTAAATAAAGAGTTTTAAGACCATCTCAGGGGTCCCAAGAGACGACAGAGTGAAATGCCAGCTTGGTTTCTAGTGAACAGGTATGTCTGAATGAGTTGTTCTAGTTCTTAATGATGAATTTAGGTAGATGTACAATCTCTTGATCTACAATAAAAATTGTCATTTGTTTAATCAAATTGATACAAATTTCTATAGTGCAAAGACCTACAAAGAAAGATCTAGGATAGATATGTATTTTAACCCAGACATTATATAGACACTTTTGGCTGTTTAAGTAATGATAACAAAGGAGTCAAATGGAGTATTAATAGAAATTATTTTGCTAACATGCTCTTTATCATTTAACCAAATGAAATATATTTCACATTTTAGCTGTATTTCATAGCATTAGTTTTTCACACATAGACACCAGAGGGTTTAATTCATCCTTATGGATTTTATTCTTTTTATAAATGGAAAGGAAATATTTGATTTCCTTATTACAGCTCTGATTTAAAGTGTGACAGTTCAAGCATAAACTGTTGAACACTGCTGGCATGCGCCTGTGGATGTTTGATTCAAGGGTTTCTACAAAGGGCTCAGCCCTTCCTCCTAGGGGGTTGTCATCTACCATGGATGTGCTTTTTCATTGTAGGGAGCAGCCTCAGACCACATCTCACCATTATTTATCAAGTCTTACAGATTAATGAAGTAACAAGCCATCTATCCCTGCCCCTTCTCTTATGAAAGGAAAAGCTGACTACTTCATAGGGCTGTAAGATTATTTCCTTTTGCTCTTTGTTATTAGTTTCTTTTATAGTCACTTAACCTTTAAATACACAAATCCAACTAGAATTCTCTTACGTAAGCTGGCAGGTGGTGAAAACCCTACTATTATGAGTGTGTATTTAAGAAAAAAAAAAGAAATGAAACTTCAATTGATTGATATTAGCCTTTTTAAAATAGGAAAATTGTGTTTAATTTTAACACTGTATTCTTTTTTAATAATTGAGACTTGAAATTAGGGACAAATTGCCTGTTATGTACTGAGAAATGTGAGTTTCTATTATGATCTATGCCCACATTTTCCTGTCTTTTATAATGATTTGGTGTTGGGTTATGAGCGTGAGGAGTCAAAATTTAATTTAGTAGGAACTATAAGGCAACAAGAAATGGAAAGTAAACCTGTATGCATTGTATTTTGTCTAGAATCCAGGTTGTAGGTATATAAGTCATACAAATGTGTTCACTATACAAAATTGAGTACTTTACTATTGTTTTACTTAGAAAGTAGTTTATTGTGCTTCAGTAATCTTCATTGTTGATTTGCCTATATTAAATTTATGATTAAAGTTGGTAGTCGAATGTTTAAAAACTAATAGAAGGAGTGGCACAAACTTCTAATACATTTCCTAGAGTCTTCTCTGCACAGATAGTAACTTATTTAATGGAGTCAATAGTTTATGAAGTAGGCACTTCCACTCTTCTCACTTTACTATTGAGTAGGGGCTGACTCACAGTGAACCTATGTACAACAGAAAGAAACACTACCTGATACTGTGCCTTGCACACTATCTTTTTATGTTTGATTGAGGCAATGTACTGCTTATATATTCAAATGCAAATAATCTACTTTTCTATAACTTGCTGTACTGCTACTTGGTAATCTGACAAGTAGATAGTGTAAGATTTATCAGTCTTAAAAATGTAATTATTGATAGGTACAGTGACCTACACCTGTAATCCCAGCTACTATGGAGGCTGAGGCAGGAGTATCACAAATTGGAGGCTAGAGGCAACCTGTGCAATTTAGGGAGACCCTGTTTCAAAATTAAAAATAGAAAGAGGACTGGAGGTTCAATTCAGTGGTACAGTACTTGCCTATAATGAGTAAGGCCCTGGGCTCAACCCCCTAGTGCTGCAAAAAAGAATGTAACTATTTATGAAATCATTATTTATAATCCTATTCTTGTCTAATTTTCCTTTCCAATGGAAAACATGCGCCTTCCTGTTCTTATGAATATGGCAACCTGGAAGAAAATAGAAGCTTCAAAGGGAAAACTGAAATAATGAAGAATAACTGTGAAGGAAAATTGTACTTGATTAAAATTCACACTAAAATATAACTACATGATGTCAGCATTAGAGAACAACTACCATTTGTTATTTTTCTGTTCATATGTTGTTTGTTGTTTTTATTTTCTTCTCTGTTTATCTTTCCTTTGCTCATAGGTCCCACCTGGATCTCTGAGTAGTTCCGAAAATTACACTCCTTAATGTTACTCTTAAACCTCTATTGCCTCTCCACTGGACAGCACTTATGTTAGGTAGATGAATTTTCCTCTGAGATACAACCACCACCAATCAAATGTAACAAAATTCTCTCTTGCTTTCCCTCCTGCCATCATCTTTCTTTCAGTTTCTCTATGCTAGTATTTTTTTTTTTCTGTTAGTCGGGTCTCTGATATTCTGAAAGTCTCTTGTGCATTCACAGTATTCCCTCTTTATTCACTGCAGGCACTTTCCCTATTCCAAGAATTTTCACCTCTTTCCATCTTTCCTAAGTGCTTAATATGTCCATAGTTGTAATACTGAGTTCACATCCCACTTTCATGATTTACTGACTCCAAGAACTGAGCAGGTCAGTAAACGTCCAGTTGTTGTTACTCTTGTTGTTAGGTGCCATTGAGTCAGATATGACTCATAGTGACCCTAAGTACAGCAGAACGAAATACTACCCAACACTGTGCCATGCACACAATCTTTTTATGTTTGAGCCCATTGGTGCGACCACTATGTTTCTTCTAGAGTTGTGCCACATCAGCAAAGGGAGGTCCCAGGGGCTTTAATCCATTCCTGTCCTTAAGGTTGACTTTACTTTGAGGAGGCAACTCTTCCCCAGTTGTTTCTTGAATGACTTCCAGTCCGGAGGTGTGGCAGGGGTCACTTTCTGGCACTAGATTGGATGGCACTTCTCAGCTATTAATAGGGTTTTCAATGGCTAATTGTTTTGGGTAAGGTTGCCAGGACCTTCTCCCAAGTCTGACATAAGAGAAGCTTAGCTGAAGCCTGTCCACCATGGGTGACTCTGGTGGTATCTGAAATAGCAGTGGCATAGCTTTCACCATCACAGCACACACAAGCCACCACAGCATGACAAGCTGACAGACATGTAGGGGGAGCTTCTAGTAAGCTTCCATTTACTTATTTCCAAAAAACAGATAATAATATTCCACAGTTTGGAAGGAGGATAAAATTATGTCATGAATGTAGTGTTCTTAGCAGGGAGCCTGACACACAGATCACATATTGGCCATTCTTGTTATTACTATCTCAGTAGAACTTTAGTTTGATTTTGTTATTTCTTGCCTAATTAATGAATTTAGGAGCCACTTAACCAAACCTATTACATCCAAGCTTGCAGTTGTAGCACTGTGGAGTCCGATGCCATCAGATCTCGGAAGCTAAGCCAGGTCGGACCAGGTTACTACTAGGATGAGAGACCACCTGGGAATCTCCCAGGTGGTGTAGGCTTGGGAGACAGACAGGCAATCCACTCCCCAAAAAACAATCCGCCATTGAAAACCTATGAATAGCAGAAAAGCACTGACAATAGTGTTCCTCCTGTTGTGCATAGGGTTGCTATGAGTCCCAAATAATGTGATGACACCTAACAACAACAACAGTAACAACAATTATGTCTAAGGACAGGAGTGAATAGCAACTGTCCTCAAGGAGCTGGCAGTCTAGTAGGATAGGCTGGCCTGCTAAGGCAAGATTACAGAGCACCCGAAATATTTACACTGTACAAAACATATGCACTTAATTGTATTTACTCCTCTGACAAGGCTCACAAAACCCTACATTCCTTCAGAGAAGGGGATTGATTGCAGATATAATATGGAAAGCGTACCTACCTTTGTTTCATTACATTTTTAATATAAAATAGGGTTTTGCTTAATTTCAGGAATTCTAGGATAAATATTTATGGTTATGAGTACACTGATATGGATGGTCTCAAGTACTCTTCATTAAATCCATTGTCAAATAGCCAGCTAATTTATAGCTAACTATTGCATCTTCCTCCTATGGGACAAAGTTCAATTCAGTTAGCTACAATGAATATGTATTAGATCTAAGCTCGGTCAGAGAGATACTGTGGTAAGTGTTAGAGGGAATTCAAAGATATTAAAAAAATTGTCTCCTTTATTTGGGATTTTAGTCCAGTATTAACCAAGCACGTGTATCAGTTACACCTATGAGGCACTTAAGTGTGAGATGGGTTGGGGTTTGGCTCAGTTGGTAGAGTCAAGGTCCACTCTCTGAGCACTTGGATTCGATCCCCAGCACAGCCAAAACAGGAGAAAGATGTGGCAATCCACTTCTGAAGCAACCATGAAACAATCAGCCATTGAAAACTCTATGAGAGTCACTATGAGTCAGACTCAACTCGATGGCACCTAGCACCAATTATGATATGACATTGAAAATAACAAGGGACGGGGGAGTAAAAGGAATGAGATCCACCAAACTGTACTAATGTGAAAGATATGAGTGAGATAGCATTTGATGGAGTCAAGATGATGGTCTTTCCATAGTGATGAAAAAGTTGTAAAGTTGTTCTGTTTTAGAAGATGGTATGCAAGTAAGAATTCTGACAAACTGTTCACTCAGCACCTGCAAGCTTGACCAAGGGACTATAATAAATGTAAAAGTATGTGAACACTCCTCTAACAGGGAGTAAGGTAACATAACAGTTCATTTTTAAAAATTGTGGCATTTGCATACTTTGGGTTACTATAAGCCACAGAAAGCCTAATTCACTCTGTTGGTAGTGCAGGATCTAGTGATTGTGGCACAGAGTGACTGCATCATTCTAGACTCCATGAGTTTGTTTCTGGAAATAGAGTAGGGGAGATGTCATGCAGGGGTAAGGTCATACCCTTAGAAGTGTGATAGTTTTATCACCTGCAATGGTTCTGATCCTCTCATCCTCTGTTCTTATGTGTCCTTCAAGTTCTGTCTTTAGTTCTATTCATCTGTCTACACGTGCAATTCCCAGATTCCACTGGGAGGAATTCCAGTCACCATGGTGTACAAGGAGTCTCACAAAAGGGAAGAGGAAAAGATTGTTGGACTCAAATCAGATTTCCTCTGTGTGGGTAGACCACTGCTGTTTTTATTTTGAGTTTTATTTTATATTATCTTCCTGATTAATGGTGGTTGACATTGGATAGACTTTCTCATGGAAGAACATTTGTAGTTTTCTTTTTTATAACCAACTTCTGATAGATTTCCCTCTTACTAGCTGCCCTTGATCACTGCCACTCTCCAGATTCATGACCCTCTAGTAACATCACATAAGATTCTTGTTGTTGTTGCCTTATGATATTGGCCCTTCCATTGCTGTGGTTATTGATTAATAGTAGTAATAGTGTGTATGTGGTACATTCACATTTTTTTCTTTCTCTGCTACTTAGCGAAATGTATATTATATATCACATTTCAAGAAGGCATGCAGCCATAGCACTGTGGCATCCAATCCTGTCAGATCTCAGAAGCTAAGCAAGGTCAGGCCTGGTTAGTACTTGGATGGGAGACGACCTGGGAACACCAGGTGATATAGGCTTGGGAGAAAGACCTGGCAACCTGCTCCCAAAAATCAATCTGCCATTGAAAACCCTACGAATAGCAAAGAAACACTGACAATAGTGTTTCACATGTTGTACGTAGGGTCGCTATGAGTCAGACACCGACTCACGGCACCTAACAACAACAACAACAAGGTATGTATATCACCGAAGGGCAAACGTCATATTTTATTCAGTATAATGTTCTGAGAACCTATTCACATATTGAGTACTTATTGAATGATGTCAGGTGAAAGAGTAAGGGGACATATTGTAATGACAAGAGTAAGAAATAGTTTATGAAGTTTGGGGTTTGATATGTAGAAGAGAAATTATTCTTATTTTGATAAGAGAGAAATTGTTTCCCCAAATATGCAAATGAAGAATTGATTAAAGAAAGCCTTCAGTTTAGAAGGTAGTCTGGAGATACACAGATTTACTATTTGGTCTTTAGCACATGATTGAATACAATATGAATTTACTAGCAAAATATCCAAAATTGCTATTAATAGGGGAAACCTTATTGTATTCTTTAAGAAGAAAGAAGAGGATACTTCCTGAAAATATTAGAACAGAACCTAAACTAACTAGACTGTGGGCCACTAAAGAAGTCACCATAAAAGGGATATTTAAACTGCCTTATGTTGTTGTTTTTGTTGTTATTAGGTGCCCTGGAGACAGTATCTGACTCATAGCGACCCTACATACAACAGGGGAAACACTATTGTCAGTGCTTCTCTGCTGTTCATAGGGTTTTCAATGGAGGATTGATTTTTAGGAGTGGTTGCCGGGTCCTTCTCCCAAGCATACAGCACCTGGTGTTCCCAGGTGGTCTCCCATCCAAGTACTAACCAGGCCCGACCCTGCTTGGCTTCCAAGATCTGATGGGATTGGATGCCATAGGGCTACAGCTGCAGGCTTAAACTGACTTATGTTGTTGTTGTTAGGTGCAGTCGAGTTGGTATCCAACTCATAGTGACCCTCATAGGGTTTTCAATGGCTGACTGTTTTGGGATTGCCTTGGGAGTGGATTGTCAGGTCTTTCTCCCATTTTTGCAGTGCTGGGAATTGAACTCGGGACCTCAGAGACTGCAGTGCAGCTCTCTACCAACTGAGCTAAATCCCAGCCCCAAACTGACTTATGTTGTTGTTGTTGTTGTTGTGTGCTGTCGAGTCGGTATCTGACTCATAGCGACCCTCATAGGGTTTTCAATGGCTGAGTGCTTCGGGACTGCCTTGGGAGTGGATTGCCAGGCCCTTTTCCAACTTTTGTGGTCCTGGGAATTGAACTCTGGGCCTCAGAGACTGCAGCACAGTGCTCTACCCACTGAGCTAAATCCCAGCCCAAACTGACTTATAGGATCAATTAAAATTAATTAGGCTAAATTCAGTGGTCAGAAGGCAGTGTTCTAAGGAAAAAGAGTTGTTGTTGTTGTTGTTAGGTGCCTTCGAGGGAGTCCGACTCATAGCAACCCTCATAGGGTTTTCAATGGCTGACTGTTTCAGGATTGCCTTGGGAGTGGGTTGCCATGTCTTTCTCCCATTTTGCAGTGCTGGGAATCGAACTTAGGACCTCAGAGACTGCAGAGCAGCGCTCTACCAACTGAGCTAAATCCCAGCCCTTAGGGGGAAAGAGTAGCATGCATGAATGCCCTGAAAGGGAAGAGCATGTAAGTCTAAGGAACTGGTGAAAGAGTGGTGCTGGAAAGAAAGATGTGAGGGAAGACCCTGGAGAGCCGGCCTGGGTATGAATGTGAAGGGCTCCCAAAGTCAGGCAAAAGATGTTTCTCCAGTAGGAGAAAACATTGAGAGCTTTCAGAAAGCTATTGATTTTCTAATATTCGTGTTTCATAAAGAGTCCACTAAGCAGAATGAAGAGTGGACACAAAGAAACCAGTAAGAAGTTGAGGGCATAGTCTTAGCAGTTTTTCTTGGAGATCATGGGGCCCTGGAATAACAGTTGGTAGCAAGGTTGTAGATGCATGCATTGACCTGAGATGTGCTAAATAGTGGTGCTGATGTTTCTCAGTGATGAATTGGGTGCAAATGGGGTGGATGATAAAAATGACAAGGAAGATGAGTGTCTGTTATAGTTTGAATTTGAAATGTGTTTCTAAGGCTCACAGATTAAAGTCTTGGTCACACTGATTTTTGTGAAGTGGTTATATGACAGCTCTCACTTTATCAGTGGGTTAATTTATTGGTGGATTTATAATGGATTCATAATTTGATGGCATTATTGAGAGGAAGTTGAAACTAGGGGATAGGGCCAAATTGGAGGAAATATGTCACCAGGGACAATGCCTGAGAGACAACATCTTGTTGCTGGCCCCTGCTGGCTCATTTCTCTCTCTCTCTCTCTCTCTCTCTCTCTCTCTCTCTCTCTCTCTCTTCTCTCCTCTCTCCTCTCTCCTCTCTCCTCTCTCCTCTCTCTTCTCTCCTCTCTCCTCTCTCCTCTCTCCTCTCTTCTAGCTTCCATGAAGTGAGAAGCCTCCTTTGCCTCAACCTCCTGCCATCATAATGCTCTGTTTCATTTCAGGCCCAAAGGTATTGAATCAGTGGACGATAGATTGAAACCTCTGAAAAGTGAACAACAATAAATATTTTCTCCTTTAGGTTGCTTTCTTTGGGTATTTTGTCTCAGCGATGGAAAGCTACCTCATAAAGTGCTGAGGATTCTGCCTTAAAAAGGTTAATGGATGGTGAGTTAGGGAGCACTGGAAGAAGGACAATAATAAGAAGACTATGAAATAGTTGAAGTCCCATTAAATACATTAGTGCCATGAGGCACTCGGTGGGAATATACAGCAGGCAGAACGAGAGGTGACCTGGAGCAGGTTCTGGAGCAGAACCAAGCAGTCTTGTTTAAAATTTAGAAGTGGCACTTAGTATTAATGAAAGTAGCTTTAAGTATAGATGTGTTATACAAAAGTGAGAACTCTTTTCATATTAAATACCACCTCTACAAGCTCAAAACCTGAAGTCAGTCCTTTGACTCTTGTCACTCTTTCTTTCTGGATCCGTTAATATAAATCAGTGGCCAAGTCTTTTCAGTTTTCTTTTCTATTATCTTTCATTTTGTTTCTAGCAGTCTTACTAGGTTCTTGTTATTGTTCACCAGAATTCACATGTATTTGAGGGCAACAGGACTGGTTACCAGGAGATTAATAGTTTATTGCAATAAGCTAGCAGAGTTTTAACTATTACGACTGTCATTTTCACAAGGGTTTTAGCTGTAGGAAAGAGAAAATGGAAATATTTAAGAAATATAGGATATAGGAAAGGGGAATGGAAAATTAATATTTGACTGAAAGTAGTAGGAGAGACAGGAGAACTGCCTTAGCATTTAAGTAGACTAGAATTTTTTTCCCTTTTATTTTTAACAAAGCAAATGCACAACAAATGATCTCTCTCTCTCTCTCTCTCTTTTTTTTTTCAGTACTGAGTTGAACCCAAGGCCTCGCGCTTGCACGGTTTGCAAGGGCTGTGCCACTGAGCTGTACCCCAAGCCCATTTTTTTTTTTTACTTTTTTGAGACAGGGTATTGCTAAATAATGCAGCCTGCCTCTGGTCTTGAACTCGCAATCCTCCTCCCTCTGCCTCCGGAGCAACTGGGATTGTAGCATGTGCCACTGTGCCCAGCCCAAAGGATATCAATTCATTTTACAGTTTTTTTTTATTTAGTGATAATAAATTATTCAGATAAAATTGATAAGAGCTGAGTATAGTGGAGCACACCTGTAATTGAAGCTATTTGGGAGGCCGAGGAATGAGGATCATAAGTTTGAGGCCAGAGACAGCCTGCATAACTTAGTGAGACCCTGTCTCAAGATAAAAAATAAATAATGGGCTAGGGGTACATACAGCCCAGTGGTACAGTGTTTGCAAAGTATGTGTGAAGCCCTGGGTTCAACTCCCAAGTACTGCCAAAAAAAAAAAAAAAAAAAGATATGAAGCAATTTTGGTAGAGCTAGCAGCCTATGAGGGTCACTATGAGTCGGATACCGACACGAGGACACCTAACAAAAACAACAACAAGCAGTAAGTATTTCTCAGGCATTTATCTAAATACCCCATCCATATTAAACTATTTAATATACATAAAATTTGTATGAAACACTTATTTTATCCCATTTGGAAGATGAAGAAATGAGAAGCATAAAGTTTATGGAGTATGTTTCCCAAGGTCACACAATTTATAATTGTCTGAAATAGACTTGAATTTAGGTGATCTGGTCCCAGAATTTATACTTTTATTCAGGAAAGTAAAGGGCTGTGTTTTAAGCACCTATTAATAAACTAAGAACAGTGGAATACATGAAAAAATGCATAGAACTAAATATATTAACCCACATAGTTTAAATATCAGGTAGGGAAAAAGAAAACATACCCTATAACTAATTTTAAAGCCCTATATTGTAGATGGTTAAGAAGTCATGTAATCGAAGTGAGTCAAATTCAATGAAATATAGTTGAAATGAAAAGATTTCCTATAGGGGAAACTCAAGATTGACCATTGCCATTTATAATCAGATAGCTACAGACTAAGCTGCTCCAAAATAGTATGTATAAAAATTAAGTTTGGTCACTGTTGGCAGCAAGCTTCCCATAGTTTTAAATCTGGGGAAAAGGGGACTATGTATATGGAAATTTCACCCTGTGTCAGGTAGGTAGGTAATAGGAACAAAAGCGGAAAAGGCAATTTCCTACCTAGTGGTGTGGAACTCTCTAAATCTGCCAGCCTAGCATTTCTCTCTGCTTCTGCTTTAGATTTTATAGGACTGTCTTAATAGGCAATTTAGTATTTGTTACTAGTTTGGAAATTAGTTCTCTGGAGCCAGTATGAAGTGCTAAGTATTTATAGACAGAAATTTTGGCAAAGAATGTAGAGGATCTTGATACGGCCTTTCCCTGTAGCAGAAGGACTCAAAGAGATTGAAGTACAAATCCAGATTTGTCTTGGGTAGTGTGGGTTTGTGGGAACAAAGTGCGTGATTGAGAAACTCATTCTTTTCTAGTATCACTTATTGATTATTAAAGCTGGTTGTTAATCTGATAATCTGATTGGTGGAAAGCAAAGTTCCATGGTATGAGTAGTAAACAATTTTTGCAGTTAAGATACTAAAAAAAAAAAAAAAGACAAAGAAAAGCAAATTAAAAAGACATTTTAGAGTAGAATGGGAACTGAGCCAATGAGCTTGACTGGTAGAGTCTTTGGAGGGAAGCCAAGAAGTCTGTGATATTTCTCTAGTTAGGATATATATATATATATATATATATGAATGAAAAAATATTAACTCTTTCCATTGAATTTGAGACTGTCTTGATTCTGAAACGTGAAACTGAATGCAAATTAGGATTTTAGAAATTATGCTTAAAAAATACTACATCCACACAGGACTTTTGGCAAAGACTTATATACCTCTCTAAAATGTCAGGATAGGAAAATATCCAAAACCATTTTTTTTTTTTTTGAGAAAAAGAAAGTTGGATTCTAGCCAAATGCCTGCTAAGGAATTCTTAAGAGAATTTCTGGAAAGTGTATTTTTTTAAGGTAATCATGTTCTCCATGCTTTCCTTGCCCCAAACATTACTTTAGTGAATTTAAAGTCTCATCTATTTGTGCCTTGTGGTTGTATGTCCTTCAAACTTTGGTGGTCAAGTTTCACTTTGGCAAAGTGACAAAAGAAAAATATTGTGCTTGGCACTACACAGTCTTAGGATACTTCAGGATGGAATATGCCAAGGGAGAGTCATATTATGTAGCTTGAATTATATATTTCATGTATGATACATATGTTTTTATGTTGGACAAATCTATATCAGCCATTTGCTTTCTCAGTAAAATTAAATGCGTATCAGATACTTGATATACATATGGTGTGGTTTGAGGGCATTAGTGGGATGTGATTTCAGGTAAATAACATAAAATCAGCAGAGCCTTAATCTGATTTTAATGTTTAAAATCTTATCAGCATAGTGTTCTAAGGGAGAGGGATAATTTTCTGCATTCAGAAATAGCTAAGGAAAAAGCATCCAACTTTTTTGCAACAATTTAGGAAATGATTATCACCTGCATTAACTTACTGTTCTGTTGTTTAACATAAATGATGAAAATGTGGCTGTAGCATCATCTTTTTAAATTCTGATAAAATGCACATGACCTAAAATTTGCCATTTTAGTCCATTTTATATGCATTGGTAAATGTGTTGAATGCATTATGTACATTCATGATGCTCTGCAGCCATCACCACCGTCCACCTCCAGGAGGCTTTCATCTTCCCAAACTTAAACTCTGTACCCATTGCACACTGACTTTGCACTTCTCCCAATCCTCAGCCTCTAGCAGCTACCATGCTGATCTCTGTTTCCAAGAATTCCACTACTTTGGTAACTTACATAAGTAGTTGCTAGGTGCTGTTGAATCGGGTCTGACTCATAGCAACCCGACATACAACAGAATGACACACTCCCAGGCACTGTGCTACACCTGGCACTATGTCAGTGCTTCTCTGCTATTCACAGGGTTTTTTGATAGCTAATTGTCTTGAGTGTGGGCTTCCAGGCTATTCTCCCAAACTTATGGCACCCAGTATTCCCAGCTGGTCTCCCATCCAAGGACTAAGCGGGCTTGACTCTGCTTAGCTTCCCAGATCAGATGGTATTGGATGGCAGGGAGGGATGACTGTTGATTACGTAAGTATAGTCATGAAATATTTGTCGTTTTGTAGCTGACATATTTTACTTAGCATAATGTCTTTAGTTTATCTGTGTTGCAACAAATTTCAGGGTTTCTTTACTTTTTAAGGCTGAATGTGTGTGTGTGCGTGTATATATATATATATATATATATGCATAAACACACATACATACACACCATATATATACATATACATACATACATATATATATACATATACATACATACATACATATATATATATATATATATATATGTTGAATATTTCCAACATATATATGTTGTTGTTGGGGCTGGGATTTAGCTCAGTTGGTAGAGCCCTGCGCTGCAGTCTCTGAGGTCCCAAGTTCAATTCCCAGCACTACAAAAATGGGAGAAGGGCCTGGCAATCCACTCCCAAGGCAATCCCGAAACAGTCAGCCATTGAAAACCCTATGAGGGTCGCTATAATTCAGATACCGATAACATATGTTGTTGTTAGGTGCCATTGAGTTGGGTCAGACTCATAGCAACCCTATGTGTAACAGATGAAACATTACTCCACACTGTGCCATGCCCAGCACTATTGTCAGTGCTTCTTTGCTATTCATAAGGGTTTTCAATGGCTGATTTTTGGGGTCAAGTGGACTGCCAGGTCCTTCTCCCAAGCCTGCTGTTCCCAGGTGGACTCCCACCCAATTACTAACCAGGCCCCACCCTACTTAGCTTCTGAGATGTGAAGGTATCAGATGCCAGGGTGGTATGGCTGCAGACAAACACACACTAATGGCATCGCTTTCAGCATCATAGCAACATGCAAACTCCCACAGCAGGACAAGCTGACAGACTTGTGGAGGTTCAGGAGGAAGGGGAATCATAAATGTCAAATTTCCCACTACACTACCCCATCAGCATGGAGGTCACACTTTGTTGTTGGCTTATGTGTCTGCAGTTCCTAGTACAGAGTCTGACATCTGCTGGGCATTCACTAAATGTTTGTTAAATGAAAGAAGAGGGAACTGGAATGACATTAAATGATCTGCTTTCAAAAGTAAGAGATCCATCAATTTGGCATCTATGGTAATAACACTGACAAGAAAAGAATAGTCCAATAATGCTTTACAAATGTAAATCATTTTTTTGTAATAGTAAATCATTTTATAAAAACTTTAATAGATATATTACTTAATATTTCTAATTACCTGAACTATTATGACAGAAATTAGGACTTACATTTGATGATTCTGAGATACTTAGATCACAGAACTTGTGGATGTAGAGGTGGCTTAAAAAGGCAGTGGTGGAGGATTCTACAGTCTTCTTCCATGTACCGCACAGTGATTCATGATTTATTGTGTTGCTAATGTGGAATGTGGGATATTTATAAAATGCAAATCACTTTTCATTTACATAATAAGTGGACTGATTTCAAAGTGTTGTGGTAAACATTCTTGTATCATTGCAGTGATTCAGTGTGGAAGAAAATATTTTCTTGCTCATATTTATGGACATGAAAATAGAAGTTGAGGAAAGTTGTTTTGATGAAGATCATAAGCAACAGCAGATAGAAAGCCTGTACTTTTCATCTAAGATCAGATTTAGAAATCTCTGATGGATGTTCATTTAGTCAATAACTTTCTTAAAAAATATTATATCTGATGGCTTTACTTTTTAAAAAATATAAAGTTTTTTTCCATTTTCAAAAATGTTTTTTGTCATATAAAATTTTGAAAATACACAAAAGAACAAAATAGGAGTGACCACAGCTTCTCCAAATATGTTGTATTTTGTTTTGTTTTTGCATACTTAGTTGTAAAGGCAAACTGAGTGCAATGAATGAGTATAAACCTATAGTCACACTTGTGTATCTTTGAAGTTGCAGCATGGCAGAAATTTGGTGGCAGACAAATACTTCTATTTTCAAAGTGATGAAGCATAAATATAGTGACAATATTCCACAGCATTACTAGAAATTATGGCTTCATACCTGCAAAGAAGTGGGCTCATGTTCAGGTATGAGTCCAGTTTGTTACAATTTAGAGAGTTCAGGTTTAAATACTGTGTGTATATAGCAAGGCTTCAAACTGA
>VMDO01015719.1:34027-50282 GCA_007922755.1 Pedetes capensis
TATATATATATATATATATATATATATATATATATATATATATATATATATATATATATATATAAATGTGTGTGTGTATATATGTATACATATACATATACATATATATGTATACATATGTATACATATATATACATACACACATACATATACATACACGTAATCATTAGCTGTCTAAAAATTGAAGAAAAAGTGAAAAAATTTAATCTGTACATAGGATTAAAATTTTCAACCTAAACTTGAACATAACCCACACCCCCTGAGCTTTAATATAATCATCCTATACCCAAATCTGAACCCAATTTTTCACAGGTCTGAAGCCCTGTTAAAAAGTCTTTGGAAAAACTCAGAGGGTGGTGCTATCTACAAAGAACCATGTTCATTTCAACACAAATAAGTTATATTAAATAAGATTCACTACTTTATAGGTAAAACCTCACAAGGCCTTTTACCTATTTTTAAGAGCTTTTGCAAAATATAATTCACATACCATAAGGTCTACCATTTAGAAGAGTATGTATCATTTAGTGGGCTGGGATTTAGCTCAGTTGGTAGAGCGCTGCGCTGTAGTCTCTGAGGACCCAAGTTCAATTCCCAGCACCCCAAAAATGGGAGAAGGGCCTGGCAATCCGCTCCCAAGGCAATCCCAAAACAGTCAGCCATTGAAAGCCCTATGAGGGTCGCTATGAGTTGGATACCGACTCGATGGCACCTAACAACAGCAACATATCATTTAGTGGTTTTTATTTTACTCACTTAGCTATTTAAACCAACTCTTCTTTTCTTTCTTTTTTCAAAGTCATCTAGCCCAGAAAAGTTTGCATTGGTGATAGTCTATCAATATTTGATTTAAAAACTACTTAATGAGTATAAGGATGTAGCAGAAGTGGCCAGGTAATTTTAACTAAACTAAGGTGAAATAGCTTGTAAAATCAGAGGGAGTTATTAAATATTCAGATATAAATTCCAGAATGAGGTAAATGAATGATGATCAGAGCACATTTATTAGTAATGTTACTTGTAATATCAACACACAAAAACAATGTCGGCTTATTAGCATCAAGTAAATTGCATACCTAGAATTACTTTATGTGTGATTTAAATTCATAGGTACCTCTTGGCAGCTTCAAAATAAATTAACACATTGTTAGGTGCCATGGAGTCTCGGTGTCTGACTCACACCAATTCTCTGTACAACAGACAAAACACTATTATCAGTGCATCTGTGTTATTCATAGAGTTTTCAATGGCTGTTTTTTGGGAGTGGGTTGCCAGGTCCTTCTCCCAACCCTACAGCCTACACCTGTTGTTCCCAGGCAGTCTCCCATGCCAGGTCTGACCCTGCTTAGCTTCCAAGATCTGACAGGATCAGACACCACAGTGCTAAGGCTACAGGCTTGAATTAACACTTAAGAGAATATGGTTTTTGTCTAATAATATTATCACTTGAGAAAAGGCAGGATCATAACTTTTAGCGATAAAGTATGAAATATCTCTTAGTTTCTGATGCTTTAGCAAGCATAAATCCACAGAGTGGAAAGTTTGACCATTACTTTCGAATCCACCTTGTTGATTCTAAATTGTAAGTATAGCAAGAATGTTTTCCCTGGCAATATTTTTGTCTTATAATTTAATGGCATAATGCATTTGGCAAAGTAGAGAAATTATTTCTTATGTGTTGTTTGGCTGAGGCAGTTATTACCTAAAGGAAAAAGGAATCATAAAGCTTTGTTTCTAGCTTCTGTCAGTGATCCTTGGCTTAAAGGCCCATTTTCATGACACCTAAAAGCCATTCTTTACATCCATGCCCAGGCCTTGGCCACCTGGTTTGGTATCCTGGTGAGTTCCGTGGACTTTGGCCTGGAAATGTATATTCTGGGAAGTGTGTCCAGTGATTCTAATTTCTAAGCCTATAAGCCTACTTAGAAACCACTAAGTCGTTTAGTGCTAGGCGTGGCACAGTGTTGGGAGTGTTTGGTTCTGTTGTACATTAGATTGCTACGAGTCAGACCTGACTTGAGGGCACCTGACAACAACAAGAGTTCTTTTATCCCTCTGCCCTTGGTTCAATAGTTTTCATAGGAGTACCTGTGAGCAGAATTGGTGGTCATATCATTGGGTTTTACATTTTGAGGAATTTCCAAGCTGTTTTCCCAAGTGATGGCACCGTCTTATGCTTCCAGCAGCAACATATGAGGGTTTTTACAAATACTTACCAACGTTGTAATTGTCTCTCTTTTTTACTGCAACCATTCTAATGGATATGAAATAGTAGTTCAGTTTGGTTTTGGCTTTACAGTGCCTCTTGACTAATGATTTGAATATCTTTTCGTTTATTAGCAATTCATCTATCTTTGTGGAGAAATGTCTATTCATATTCTTTGCCTTGTTTCTAAATTGGCTTATTGGATTTTATGAGTTCTTTATGTAGTCTGGATATAAATCCCTGTTTTCTATTCTGGGGATTGTTTTCTCATTTATTCCATGCTGTTCTTTAGAGCAAAAAAAAGCTTTTAAATTTGATGAAGTCTAAAATACTCATCTTTTGTCACTTGTGCTTTTTTTCTGCTGAATTTTGATATATTTCTATTACTGTAACATGTACTATGATTCTCATTTACATAATGGTGCTCCTACTAGACAGTAAATCTGTCTTCTTAGGGTTGGGTCTGAGTTTTATACTCTAAGCAGCAAAAGCTTTAAGTATAGTAGAAAATCAATTAATATTTGTTGACTAGCTTATTGCATTCTTTGATAACCTTTTTCAATAAGAAAATATGAAACTGCTGGGCATGGTGGTGCACTCCTGTAATCCCAGTGGCTTGAGAGGCAGAGGCAGAAGGATCGCAAATTCGAGACCAGAGGCAGTCTGCGTAACTTTGTGAGACCCTGTCTCAAAAAGTAAGAAAATGGCCTGAGGGTACAGCTCAGTGGTCCAGCACTTGCAAAGCATGCAAGCACAAGGCCCTGGGTTCAACCCCCAGTACCAGAAAAAAAAAAGAAAGAAACTTAGGAACAAAATGATCCCAAATAAGTAATGAGGGTTTTTGCTCTCTGAATAATTAATTTTGGAAACCTTTTCATTATTTTCACACACAACGCTGATATAGATTCCTTCTTAAATTAAAGGCATCATTCTGCAGGCATATTTAAAAACACATTTTGACCATAAAATCAGGAGAAGTCTACTGACTAATTTTATTTTGTGAACAGCAGGATAAATGATATAGGCCACCAGTCTTTTGTTTTGGTTTCTGTCTTTCTAATTTGAATCCAGTGGAGAGAATATGTCTTTGTTTGAAAATTAAAGCCAGTGGGCTGGGAGTGTGGCTTAATGGTAGAGCACTTGCAAAGGATTAATAAGGCTCTGGGTTCAAATCTGTAGTACTGAAAAAAAATAAAAAATAAAAAAATAAAAAGGAAAGGAAATAAAGTCAAAACATCAACTGACCTTCTCCTACTCATGGATGCTTATACAGTCATAAGTTGATAAGGAGTAAAAATATATTGGATGCCATAATCAGACTACATTAGTTCAAACATCCATTATTAAACATAATAAAATATTTATAATTGGCATGATCTTTTCTGTTACTCTTGAGTCTAACTTCATATAATGCACAGATGTACAGATATTTTATTTTGCACAATTTTCATTTCTATTTGTAGAAGACATTTCTGCAGCCAAAGACTTTTTCAAAGTGAAGTAATTTTTAGGTGTACTAAGCTTTTTATTAGGTGTATTAAGCTTCTTTATCATCCTGATAACCAACTGAAAGTCTTGGTTCCATGGCTTTGACAATGAAAAATGGAAGACAAGTAGCAATTCCTGCCAAAACACCTTTGAAAAATATTTTGTCATTTATTCCTTTATTTTTGACATTTAAACCACTTTCCTCCTGTTAATTAGTTTTCACTTTGGTAAGAATCAGGGGATCGTTCTTAGGATTTTCATGACTCAATGAAATTCTGATAATTTGTGGTTCACCTCAGCGCTTTTCCTTTGCTCTTCAGTTTGCATAGCAAGCAACACTAGTGTGTAACAATAAAATGTGCTCCTGCAGTGGACAAACTGGATTTTAAATCACTGAATAAATGTATAGTAAGTGTGGATTGTATGATAGGCTAGAAATGAACCTAAATGTTTCCTTGTTTGATAGGCTAGATAGGCTAGAAATGAACCTAAATATTCATTTAGGCTAGATAGGCTAGAAATGAACATAAATGTTTCCTTGTTTGAAGCTTTAGATAAGAGGCAATCTTCCTGAGTTCTCAAATTAAAATAGGATTTCTAAGTATAATGAATACACAGAGCATTTGAAACATTTTATGTTGATAAATGAGTGCAAGATTTTTTCAAATGACATATTTTACATTTTAGATCAAATAAAATCTACATTTGTTGATGAGCTGTTTTTTTCTTCTAAATAAAATTTGGGCTGGGGTTTAGGTCAGTTGGTAGAGCGCTGCGCTGCAGTCTCTGAGGTCTTGAGTTCAATTCCCAGCACCACAAAAAATGGGAGAAGTGCCTGGCAATCCACTCCGAAGGCAATCCCGAAAAACAGTCAGCCATTGGAAACCCTATGAGGGTCGCTATGAGTCGGATACTGACTCAACGGCACCTAACAACAACAACAACAAATAAAATTCAGAATAGTTTTAAAGTAAAACAACCCAAAAACTCTAAAATGAGATGTTAATCTTAAAATTTGAGATAGAGGGTTAAAAGTACAAAATGCAAACATTATAGATGAAAAACCTACTAAAATAGAGTGGAATAGATGTAAGTCAAAACATTGTGGCCTTCATGTATCACATAATAAAAATTCCTCCAAAGGTGAAATGAGACCAAGGAGTTATTTTGAGATTGTAGCAATCCCATAAAAAATGTACAGCCAGGTCTCCTGAGTACTTGAAAACCACAAGCCTATGGTTTCCTGGGGTCTGCACTGTCTCTTACTTACCCCATTACTACGCTCTTACTGTGTTCCCCAGTCTTACATAATCTTCTACTCTTAACAAAGGTAGTATAGCCAGGCACAGTGGCACATGCCTGTAATCCCAGTGATTTGGGAGGTGGAAGAGGAAGGATTAGGAGTTGCAGGCTAGAGATAGCCTGCTCAATTTAAAAAGAGCCTGTCTCAGAATAGGAAGGGTTTAGAGGTACAGCAGAGTGGTAGGACACTTGTCTATCATGTGCCAGGCCCTGAGTTCAACACCTAGTACTGAGGGGGAAAAAGCACAACCTTAGTACTGAGGGGGAAAAAGCACAACCTTATTGATTCAACTCAGCCTCTGATTTCATTTGTGGGGGACATGTATTCCCACCCCTGCCCCTGATGTTTAAATTGTGTGTGAGAGAGGGAGAGTGAATTCCATAGGTCCTGTCTTGAGTTGCTCTTCTAACACATAGAAGTATGGTATGGTAAGTGATAATGAGAAATTATAGGGGAGGAAAATTTATTAATAAGTTCAGAGCAATAAATCTTACTTGCTCTACAAGGTACACAACAGAACAGTATACGTTACTTTTTCCTCTTTTTTGTGCCTTTTATTTTAGACAGAACAGTAATCCATTATTTAAACCATGAAAAATATGTAACATATTTAGTTAATGAACCCTTTACTCTTGTCTCTGAATCTGTTAGCTGTAACCACCATCATGTTGCTTAATAAAGAGACACAAAATCTCAAAAGTCTAAAGCAAAACACATTTCTTCTCTTGTATCTCTGGGTAGCTACAATTGGGCTGCTATGAGTCCGACCCAACTCGAAGGCACTTAACAACAATAACAACAGGCTTACGTCTGATTTGGGCTACAAATCTCTCAGCTGGGATTTCTCTGCTAGAAGTCCATTGTCCTTTTACTGGCATTAAGTGACTAGGAGGGTCATATTGTTCTAGTGACCACAACAGAGGTACAAAGATCAAGTATATTTCAAGCCTATATACTTGTAAACACTCTATTCTCTAAATCAAGTGTCTTAGATAAGTCCCCAGTGAAAAGGAAGGGAGAGGAACCCCCCCTTTACTGGGAGGGATTGCAAATTGCTTATGAGAAGGGGCAAAGAATTGGGGCCAGTAATTCTACTACCACAGCATGTACTTTTAAAATAAATCAAACAACTTTTCTATTTTTCAGCAGTCTTCTCTATCTCAAAATATCTAGTACTTAATAAGAAAGGAAAGAGTGAAGAAAAAAGCTATGCTATGTGTTTATTTGTTTATTTTTATTAAGTTTTTCTTCGATATGTGTCTCATTCAAATTAACATCTATTGAAAAATACACACCAGTAAGCTTTTGCAAGATGTTTGTTTTCAAGAATAGTATTAAAATTTTCATGTTTCACATGCAAAACACACATCTTTTAACTTGGTACTTTATTCCGCATTTTCTTTTGGGTGTCCTTAAGAATCTTAAAACGCAGAAATTACGAAGCATTGATTTCAGGGAAAAGTTGAAGTGGTTACGTATGCTTGCCTATAAGAAACCCTTATTTGGTTCTAATTTGAACAATGTTCAAAGCACAACAACACTAGTTTTTTATTATGTCAGCACACATTTAAGGAGTTATAAAAAGGATTTTGTTTCAAGAATGGAGTTAACTATGTCTTATCCACACTTCTAAGTGTTCTTGTCATTTCTGGCTGCTCTCCAAAGCTGCCTGTTACTCATACGGATTTCTTTCCCGGTAAGAAATACATTGAAATCCCAAGAACACATGCTGTTGACTGTTAGAGGAGTTTTAGTGGTGAGAGATTAATATAATTGCTTTTGTTTGAGGAGTATAATTAGGCACAGTTACATACGTGTAGCTTCTATGAGAAATCTGTGCTGCTTTAAAACTCATTATGTTTATTTTTACTTTGCTTTTAAAAGTGAAACTAAAAAGAATCTAAAATGTGGATGCTTCCTTCATTCCTAATATTTCAGAATAAGTAGACTAGAAAAATGCTTCAATATGAAGTAAATGGATGGATATCTAAATATATGTGCACTAGATGCAGTGGTACTTGCCTGTAATCCCTGTGATTTGGGAGGCAGTGGTGGGAGGATCTTAAGATTGAGGCCAGAGGCAGCCTATGTAATTTAGCGAGACCCTATTCAAAACATAAATAAAAATGAAAGAGCACTTGCAAAGTGCGTGAGAGGTCCCGGTTTCAGCCTCCAGGCATCACATAAATAAACAGACAAACAAACACACACACACATAACTTAATTTAAATTTAACATATAAAGTCTCAATTGATAACCTTCCAGTTAGCCTAAAATTCCCCAAAGGGCAATATGCTAAATCCCAGATTAAATATTTCATCAAATATTATCATTATATGATGTTTCTTTTACTCCAGTGTTTTATATAAAGCAATATGGTGAAATACTGTTTAGTATGTTATTGTTGTTGTTGTTAGGTGCCGTGGAGTTGGTATCCGATTCATAGTGACCCTCTGTACAACAGGGGAAACACTATTGTCAGTGCTTCTCTGCTGTTCATAGGATTTTCAATGGCAGATTGATTTTTGGGAGAGGGTTGCCAGGTCCTTCTCCCAAGCCTATAGCTTCTGGTGTTCCCAGGTGGTCTCCCATGCAGGTACTAACCAGGCCTGACCCTGGTTAGCTTCCGAGATCTGACGGGATCAGATGCCACAGGGCTACAGCTGCAGGCGTTTAGTATGCATGGGATAATATTTAAATACTCATTTCCTAGAACAATGCTTTGCTCAATCAGTTCTTTTGTTCTAGTACTAAAATATATATATATATATATATTTGTAGCTAAATGTATAGTCTTTTTGGTAATCCCTGAAACTACAGGAGCGTTTGGGTCTGCAACAGGTTTGTGTTTTCAAGAATTTATGGTTCATTCTTTTTTCTGGTGGTACTGGGGGACTGAACTCAAGTGCTCTGCCACTGAGCTGTACCTTACCCCCCTTTTAGCCTTGAACCTGTGATCATCCTGCCTCTGTTTACCAAGTCCTGGGATTGCAGGTATTCATTCTAATCAACAGTGCTGGCCCTTCTGACTTTCCCTAATTAGTCACACCAGCCCCTGCCAGTTCTCCACAGAACGGGATTATAGGTCTTCCCTCTAAAGTTCAACTTCTTCCATTTTCTCCAGTTTCAAAATTTCAGTAATGTCATCAAGATGAGACAGTGTACTGTCATTATAGCCACTCCAGACTCTTTTGAATTAGGTTGGTTATACATCCTAAATAAATACATACCTAAAGGCATCGTTCATAGGGTAAGATCAGACCTTGCATACCTCCACCATCCAAACATTACATTCCTGACATTTAGGGCATTTAAATGTAAACTGTTCTTTGTTGGGGCCTTCTCATAACTAAAATATGAGTCACTTGCAAACCATAATAGATTTTTGGCTCTGCTACATGATGAAGTGTTCTGGATGTAGTGAAACATTTCACCCAGACTCATGGCAGTAGAATCCCCAGTGGTCACCCAAAATAGGGAAAGAAGCGAGGAACAAAATTAAGAGAAATATGCAGACCCTGGCACAATCTTTACACAGCAATATAGCTTTTCATTGTTGTTAAAAAGTTGAAGCACTTAAAGCCTAAACCCATGCAGTATAGGGTAAATAATTGTAGAATTTTCTTTTTCCTAGTGACTGGACTTAACTCTACGCTTCAAACTTTAAACTGGAGTCAGTCATATACTCTATCTAACAAAGTTATATGGCCAGTTCTTCTGCAGAAAGAACTAATGTAGAATGTCAAAGTTTTTGCTCATATTTAATTAGATGCTTTTGTTACATGATTATATTATACACAGTCTTTGACATTGTGAGGTGCCCTGGAATTGGGTTCGACTCACAATGACTCAAATAAAGCACTCCCAACATTGTGCCATGCCCAGCACTTTTGTGAGTGCTTCTCTGCTAATCACAGGGTTTTCAGTGGCTGATTGTTTCTGGAGTGGGCTTCCAGGTCCTTCTCCCCAGCCTACAGAAATATGTATTCCCAGGCGATCTCCCATCCAAGAACTAACTAGGCCCAACACTGCTTAATTTCTGAGATCAAATGACAGGGTGATACGGCTGTAGACAGGCTTTGAAATAAATTTAATAAATAAAGCTTTGTTACTGGGAGCTTATATAGCACAGTAAATGTGTCTCATTGAATTAAGTAAATCATATAGAATTTGGCTTCATTTAAAGAAAGAACTTGTGAAGATTTTGCCAAACATTTTAAATCTAAATTTCATTATGTATTTGAAGGTGTAGTTCTACTGCATCTATCCTGATGTCTTTGTTTAATGAATGTTGTTCTCTTGATTCCTAAGTTGATGGTCAAGTCTCACACAACTTTGCATCCATCACATGATGCAGTGACATTGAGATGTTCCATAGCACTGAGCCTGTGCAGTGTAGGCAGACTCACGCTCCACACTCCTGCCTCAGCTCAGGCAGGAAAGGTGGGGTTTTCCTTTCCAGGGCCAAAGGAAATGACAGCTCAGGCATGAAGGTTGTACTGATCCTGGAGTAGATTTCAGTTTGGTTGATTTGCTTTCAAATGTAACTTCTTACTTGCAACTCCATACAGAAAAGCAAATAGTAGGTTTCCAGCATCTTATTACATTCTGATGAAATAAAAATTCTTTTGAGTGTAAGATTAGCATAGTTTTCTCACTGAATTTCGGTACCTACCCAATGTAAACCAGAGCATTATTTAGCAAAATGTTGCTGGAGTGGCACCATAATGGCCTATTAAAATAGTACATTTGAACAAGCTCAGTTATTCTTTGCCTTTCCTGTGGTATTTAGCACAGCAGCCTCAGAAGTGGTGATGGGCACCGATGAGGATCTGACAGTTTCAATCTGTCAAATGGAACATTTTCTGAAGAAAGTGTATAGATAATTTTTCTGAAGTTCTTTTAGTTTTAGGTCATCATTCTGAGAGTGAAGTTATTATTATTTAATATAAAAATCATTTACAATGGCATGATGGCACACAAGATGTAGAAATTAATAGAATTCGATCTGTTCTAAATATCATTGTCCCCCACATGTCTGTCAGCTTGTCATGTTGTGGGGGCTTGCGTGTTTCTGTGATGTGAAAACGATGCCACTAGTATTTCAGACACCAGCAGAGCCACCCATGGTGAACAGGTTTCATCTGATCTTCCAGATTAAGGCTAGGAAGTAGGACTTGGGAACTCATTCCTGAAGTAGCCATTGAAAACCCTATGCAGAACAAAGAAGCACTGTCAAATATAGTGATGGAAAATCAGCTCTACAGGTTGCAAGGCATTCAAGAGAGGACTAGGGAAGAGTTACCTCCTCAAAGTAGAGTTGACTTTAATGATGGAAATGGAGTAAAGCCCCTGGGATCTCCAGTTGCTGATGTGGCATGATTCAAAATGAGAAGAAATATAGTGGCTGCAACGATGGGCTTAAACATAAAAAGATCGGGTGTATGACACAGTGTCTGTGAGTGTTTCATTCTCATGTACATAGGGTTGCTATGAGTCAGACCCAACTGGATAGCACCTCACAATATAACAAGCACAAATATCATTGCAAAAGACTGTGGAGTTCTCCTACTCTCAGACCTTGGACAGGGACTGTGATGTGTGGCTAGCATGTGAGCAAAGCCTCCTCTCTACTTACACAATAAATGTAATGTGCTTGAATCATCTAGAACCCACCACCACCTCCCCTGCTCCTCGTGTCCCCCAAATTTGGAAAAATTGTCTTCCACAAAACCAGTTCCTGGTTAGAAAAAGGTTGAGGATTGCTGTAATATAGAACAACTTTGATTCAATAAACTATACCCAATAACCTATGTATTTTATTCCACTTTCTGAAAATGTCACTTGTAAAAATGTCAAAAAGAACATGATTTGGTTAAAAAACAAAAGTATCTCTGAAGAGAAAGTACATGCTATGCATGAATAAGCTGTGAAGATGAGCAAGATAAATACTTACTCTCAAATCTCAGAATTTAGAAATCACAATTTTGAATAGTGCCTGCAGCTATACCACTGTGGCGCCTGATCCCATCAGTTCTCAGAAGCTAAGCAGGGTCGAGCTTGGATAGTACTTGGATGGGAGACCTCCTGGGAATACCAGGTGCTCTAGTCTTAGGAGAAGAACCCAGCAACCCACTCCCAAAAGACAACTAGCTGTTGAAAACCCTATGAATAGCAGAAAAGCACTGACAATACTGTTTCACCTATTATATGTAGGGTCACTCTGAGTAGCACACCAACTTGACAGCACCTAACAACAACAACATTTTGAATAGTAGTAATTATCTCTC
Source organism: Pedetes capensis (assembly GCA_007922755.1). Classification (NCBI taxonomy): domain Eukaryota; kingdom Metazoa; phylum Chordata; class Mammalia; order Rodentia; family Pedetidae; genus Pedetes; species Pedetes capensis. The sequence continues at coordinate 45,315 of VMDO01015719.1, forward strand.
ATGTGCTGGGGTTTAGCTCAGTTGGTAGAATGCCGTGCTATACTCCCTGAGGACCCAGGTTTGATCTCCAGCACTGCACAAATGAGAGAAGGACTTGGCATTCCACTCCTGAAGCAATCCCCAAACTATCAGTCATGGATTAAAGACCCTATGAGGGTCATTATGAGTTGGAATGGACTCAGTAGCACCCAACAACAACAATGATTTTCCAGAATTGAAGAGATTTGCAGTTATAGGTCTAACATCTCTATCTAAAAATCTCAAATGTAAAATACTCCAAAATCTGAAACTTTTGGAGCTTGAATATGATTCCACAAATGGAAAATTTCATATTTGACCACATGTAAAACAGGTGGAAACACAGATACCCTAAAAATATTGGATATAATCAACTTTGGGATATGCACATAAGAAATAAGTGAAACAGAAGTGAATTTCATGTTTAGATTTGAGTCCCATCTCCAAGACAGCTCGTAATGTACAAGCAAGTATTCCAAAATCTTAACCCAAAATACTTCTGATCCAAAGGATTATGAATAAGGTGTACTCAATCTGAACTAAACTACATCAATTTCTGTAATATATAAATTTATATAAAGAAACCACAAGTAGGAAATTCTACTAATGAAATACTTTTTAGCAGAACTGGTAACTAAAAGGTTTGCTTTAATGTAATCATGATGGAATTATCTTAATATCTTTAGAACCAGTACACGTGAACTGTAACTATTATTTTTGGTGCAATGCTTTGTCACAATTTATACAGATTAGGTTGTCTAGTATTGTGTGAGGAATTTAATTTTGTGATATCAGTTCCACAAAAATAAAATGCTAGTGCTATACATAGTTGTTTGCTCCTAAACAAAGCAAACAATTAAGGACTATTTGCCTTGATGCATTGTAACTTACTGTTTTATAGTTTGTATAATTTCTGTCTATTCCTTCAACTATTTAGAGTTTAGTCCTTTCTGAAACAAATATTTATAAATAGTGCATTGTTTAAGGAAAAGAATCATCTTGTTGATATTTTACAAGCAAACATTTTCACTTATGTCTACAGAGAATTTAACTAAAGGTCCTTTACGTGTAATATATACTTATGACCTTTCCACTGAATGACTAATAGTCTTCCAGTGACATTGATAAGACAAATGCTCCTGGATTATCTTCCCTTAAGGTACAGATTAAGTGTCCTAAAAATGGGCAAGAATGTAGGTGAACTTGTGTTTGCAAAGAAGCTCATCAAACACAAATTTTCTTACAGATAATTTTGTTATTGGCAAAAAGTTCATATTCTATATGAAAGATCACTCCATTTCTGCAAAGGTCACAAACATGTGGTCTTAAACACCCAATTCAGCTTGCATAAGTCTGTGGAAAATTCACTGGGCTACAGTTAGGAAGCCTAACGTTCTTCTTCTTACATAAATCACTTGAGATTTCAATACCTTGGTTATGATTCTCTGTAAAATAGGAAAAATGAACATGATGATATTTAAGATTTCTTATAAAATATTAATACATCTCCTTGCAAATGAATGGATTTCAGTACTTACATTGTACTATAAACATTACAGTCTCCCAAAAGAAAATGAATTGTTTTACATATATTTATGTGTATATATAATATATATATAGAGAGACAGAGAGAGAAAGAGAGAGAGAGAGAGAGAAAGAGAGAAACATTTTGTGTACATTGATGGGAGGTAATCAATTAAAAGTATTTCAGATTTTAAAATCCTGATTCATTAAGAACATTTCTTAGCTTTCAGAGAGGTTATAAATATAATAATATGTTTTTAATTGTGGCTATGATAGTGACTAGCATTTAATTATAAGTTTATTAATTGGAGAATGAACTCATAATTGACCTTGCTCTTTTAATCAAGTATTTGAACTTCAATGTATGTATTATTGTCATAATGCCAATTTAAATCAGTGAAATACCTTGTTTTATAGTTAGGTCCACTTTTGTGTAATGGTTTAACCATTACTGTTTTTAAGTAATGCCTGATCATTGAACATCTGGTTGTATGCTGATCAACAGATCACTTAAAAATTTAAAAATCAAGATATAATATTGCTGAGGCAGTGCAAAATAAGATAAGACTGTATATTACAGAAAAAAATAAAAGAAGAAAACATTGTGTTCATTTCATAGCAACTATTTACACAGTAATATTTTTGTTTTTTAAATATACATTTGATTATTTAGCAAACTAAACACCAGGGAACTCTCTACTTTTAATATAAACAACCTTGGTAATAATATTTAAATCTCTACATTTCACTTTAATTTTTCTCTATAAAACTACCAAAGGCAGACTATTTTTAACTCATGGGTCATTAGCTCCTTTAATCTGTCATATTTTTGTCTCTAATAAATATAATGATTTCATTTATCAGGGTTTCAGAGCCTCTCAGGTGTCTCAACTGTGAGTCATTATTTTAAAGGTCCTGAAATGGTAACAAGAGCAGTGACTATGGACAGTACCTGGAGTTTAATTATTCCCAGCTGATGCACTTGTCATGAGCCGAGCATAAAGTTACCACCTGCCCTTGTAACTGTAGCAGGTGAAAGCACATATGTTCCTCAGGGGCCAAATATCTAGGCACATAGGTCAGCATCTGATAGGCACACATAAAATATGCAAGTGCCTTATCTTAACAGTGTAATGTTTCTTTTCATCTTTAAAGGTCAGCTTTCACAAACTGTCAGAATTTGTGCTTTGAAAATTGGCCCCTGGTCTTAAATTATGAACTCTGTTGGCAATTTTAATTTTCTTTTTAATATAGTCATTCATGAAGAGGAGCTTCTGAGTTCAAACTGTGATTTTTGTGATTGTTGTTGTTGTTCAAAACAAATATTGAAGTGCAATTCTCTAAGTTATTTCAGGTCTAAACATATGTAAAGACAAATGGAAAACACAAAAGAGACAATGCTAACACTAAAAGGCTTAGCCATACAGTGGTTCTTGGTTTGTCTTTTAAGTAGAATGGAATGTGTTTTACAACTTATACTTTTTGCATTGTTGCTGCTGTTGTTACTGCTGTCCAGTCGGTGTCTGACTCATTGTGACCCTATGCACAACAGGCAAAACAACTTATCTGCTATTCATAGGGTTTTCAATGGCTGATTGTTTTTTTCTTTTTTCTTTTTTTTTTTTTTTTGTGGGTGTGTGGGTTGCCAGATCCTTCTCACAAACTTTTTTGTATAGGGATAATATAATGGACTATTTTAAGGTTTCAGAATGTTAAAGCAAACCTCTAATAACTATTGTTTGTACTTTTTAAAACCTGGCTTCAAACCAGGAGACAATTGGGTTCAGGTTCAAGTGCAGAACCAATATGCTAAAATTTAGAGGGTTTGAGATCGGTTTAAATCAGTGTGTAGATTGCAGAACTTCAAATCAAACCTGACCTGAGCCCTAAACCTATTTTGGCCCAAGCATTATTTTTTACAACTTCCCTGAATATGAACTTGAACCCCCGAATCCAGTGAAAAATTGGGTTAAAGTTCAGCTTTTAATGTTTTGCATGTATCATTACCTATTTGAATTTAAAAAAACCTTTAAAAATTTTATTTGTGTGTCTAACAAGAAGGATTAAAATTTTAAACTAGAACCCAAACCAAACCTAAATTCTTAAAATTTCAATATATTTAACCGGCACCCAAACCTGAACCCAATTTCTTATGGGTTTGAAGTCCTACTTTAAAATGATCTAGTTTGTACATAAAGAGATCTTTAAAAATTACAATGTTGTAGTTATTGTTTGTGATATCTTCCCTAAACTTTTGATGTTTCATTCCTGTGTTTTATATATTTAAAAACAAGTTAAACCATGGATTAGCCCCAAAAGATAGCCAAGCACATGTTTGGATCTGTAAACTTCAGAAGAAATAGTAACTGCCAATGTTAGGAGGTAAGGCAGTTCAAAGAATTATCCAGGTGTGCGGACCAACTTCTTATTTAGGCGCAGATGTCAACAGTGTGTTTTCCCAGGCAAAACTGTAAATGCTTCTGTTGAACATATCCCTATTAACGTATTCCATCTATTCCTTCCAAGGACTGGTGGCCTATTTTCTGGATTTTTAGTGACTAACACATCTATCAGGGCTGGGATTTAGCTCAGTTGGTAGAGTCCTGTGCTACAGTCTCTGAGGTCCCGAGTTCAATTCCCAACACCGCAAAAATGGGAACAGGACCTGGCAATCCACTCCCAAGGCAATCCCGAAACAGTCAGCCATTGAAAACCCTATGAGGGTCGCTATGAGTCAGATACCGACTCGACGGCACCTAACAACAATAACAACACATCTATCATATGATAAATTCTACAATATTCAGTGAGTACATGTTAGCTTGTTGTTTGTTGTTGTGGATAACACTTCGGAAAATGGGAATACCAGAACACCTAATTGTGCTCATGAGAAATCTGTACATGAACCAGGAGGCAGTTGTTCGAATAGAACAAGGAAACACTGAGTGGTTTAAAGTTGAGAAAGGTGTGCATCAGGGCTGTATACTTTCACCCTATCTCTTCAATTTATACCCTGAGCAAATAATCCGAGAAGCTGGACTGTATGAGGAAGAACGTGGCATCAAGATTAGAGGAAGACTCACTAACAACGTGCGTTATGCAGATGACACCACTTTGCTTGCTGAAAATGAAGAGGATTTAAAACATTTACTGATGAAGATCAAAGATCATAGCCTTCAATATGGGTTATGACTAAACATCAACAAAACAAAAATCCTTACCACTGAGTCAGCACGCAACTTCACAATAAATGGAGAAAAGATTGAGGTTGTCCAAGATTTTGCTTTGCTTGGCTCTATAATCAACACCCGTGGAAGCAGCAGTCAAGAAATCCAAAGACGCATTGCTCTAGGAAAAGCTGTGGCAAAAGATCTCTTTAGAGTATTGAAAAGCAAAGATGTCACATTGAAGACGAAGGTGCGTCTG
>VMDO01015720.1:0-50186 GCA_007922755.1 Pedetes capensis
AGGTTCTACAGGAACCACCAGCTCACTTATCAGGGAGGGGGCTGGCCGGGCTGATCCGGAGAAAGCCAGCTGGAGATTAAGGAAGTTATTAATGTTTGGAAATGGGATCTGGGCTGTCAGGATATCACGTCATTGGTGCTGAGGGGACAGGGGGGCAGGGAGAGCCCAGCAACTGTGGGCTATGGGGACAGCATTTTAAAGCCCCTTCCATGGAGTGAGGAGATAGTCTGGCCAAAACTTCCTGGCATGTAGGACCCATGGGGCGGGGGGGTGGGGTGGGTAGGGCTTGGGGGGATAGGAAAGTAATGTTCTATTCAGAGCCAGTCAAGAGGGACAGACTAGCCGGGCGTGGTGGTGCACACCTGTAATCCCAGCGGCTTGGGAGGCGGAGGCAGGAGGATCGCAAGTTCGAGACCAAAGGCAGTCTGAGTAACTTGGTGAGACCCTGTCTCAAAAAGTAAAAAGTAGGGCTGAGGGTGCAGCTCAGTGGTCCAGCACTTGGACAGCATGCAAGCGCAAGGCCCTGGGTTCAACCACCAGTACCACAAAAAAAAAAAAAAAAAAAAAAGGGACAGACTGTGGTCTGGAGCCCTGGGGGGGCGGGGAGCCCGGGCTGGGGGCTGCAGTGTGCTAAGACCAGGGAGGAGGCTGGTTCTGCATCTTGCAGCTGCCCAAGCCACTCCCCCTGTCTGAGACAAGAAATGACATCTTTGAACTCTTGTCCCCAGGCTGTGGCCCTGCTGGAGGTACGTGAGGGTAGGTAAGCCAGTTACACTCTGGTAGTGGAAGGCTCTCCACACACACACACACACACACACACACACACACACACACACACACACACACAGAGTGGTGCACACACACTGCGGCACTTATCCAAGGGAGGCCAGGGCAGCGGGGGACACCAGCCCCAGCTCACACGAGGATATGACCAGATGCTCTCCCATCCCACCGCTCAGGGCTGGACAGCCACACACGCCCTGTATCAGTGGCCCTTCCAGCCACCACGCCCAGCACAAAGGATGTCCCCTCTACACAGAAGGTGCCCGGCAGTGCCTGCTCATGCCAACTTCTTTCCCTTCCTTCAAATATGGACAGACAGACAGCCTAACCGGTCCTGCGACAAGGCGCACAGGGACACAGTGTGCACTCAGCCACTCCCACAGTCTCAGAGGACACTCACTCGTCAAGGCAGGAGGCCAGGCCTCCTCCGCTACCTCCCAGGCAGATGCAGACACGGGGGACCCAGGGACAACGCAGAGCAGCCAGCCGGGTTCCACACACCTGCACACAGTCACACACGCTCACACGTGTTGCTGAGCCGCCCTTCCCTCTGGTTCTGTCCCCCGGGGGTGGGGTGAGGGGAGCCCTGGAGCTGCCTGACACTCAAGCCCCCAGGATCGAGAGGCTCCTACCTCCTGAGTTTGCCTTTTCTGAAGGAGCCATGCCGGGTTATAGACCTCCACTCCTCCCCACAGATCCCTCCACAGACCCCAAAACCATTTCCCGAGGGAACACGCCCCTTCTCTTCCTCCATAGGAACGGGACAGGAAGCCCCTATGCACCCAACTCTAGAGGCTACGGCCCTCACCCTTAGTCCTACGGTCCGTCCGTGGCCGGGCAGAGAGAATGGGATTCCCGATACAGTACCCTGCCCCCACTCATACCATTCGTGGGGGGATGGAGGATGCCTGCCTGGGACCCTTCCTCACCCGACCCTCGCAAACGTCCTGCACCTGGGACACCTCTGGGCCCACTGTCTGGGGCGCCCCATGCAACTATTAAAGTCCCACTGCGCTTCTGGGCAGGGCTGCAGGCCTCCAGTGAAGGGTCCGGAATGGGGGTCTTGAGGAGCTGCGGCCCTTGCAGAGCTTCCACTGCGGGCTGGAGGGCGGGTGGAGTGGCTGGGCCGCTCCTCCCTGCGCCCTCGGGTGATGAACGTCCCTCCTGCCGCCCTCGTTACTTATTGATGGCCTAATCCTGCTCGTTAATTCCCAAGCCCTCGTTAAAAATGAAAAGGAGCCGTTTGTGCTTGTACAAACCCGGAGGATCAGGATGGATGTGCGGGCCGCTGGGGGTGGGGCGGGGCGGGCGGAGCCTCCTCATTGGCCAGGACACTCGGCTCCGCCATGCCCCGCGGAGGCCTAGGAGTGGAGAGGGAGGGTCTGGGGCGGGGGCTCCAAGGGCCCTCAATTCTCAGTCTGCGCGTGTGTGTCTGCGGTTCTTTATGAGGGAGGGAGGGAGGGCGTGTGCGCGCACGCGCTGGCGCGTGTGTAGCTGTGAGCGTGCGAGTGCCTGAGTCCCAAGTCTGTCCGCAAATGCGTCCCCACGTGTGTGCCTCTGCGTGTCAGCGGAGATGTATGGAATGAGCACCCAGCCAAACGCAGGGTGTGGGTCCGTGTGCGCGCAGGTGGTATTAATTTCCACGGAAGCATGCTTATGTGGGCAGGTGGTCATCTGTGCGTGTACCGGAGAGAATCCACAGGCCTGTAGTTGCGTGGGGATAAGGTGCATGACCAGACCCCGTGCCCCAGGGGCCCTCAGGAACCTCACCAATTTGCGCTGACACCAGTGGCAGAGGCCACAGAGGACGACAGTGACGCTAAGGCTGACGGTGATGATGGCAGAGACCAGCAGGACATCGCGGGTGGGCGCCCCTAGGGGAGGATACAGAGAGTCAGACCCTCACAGGCCAGGGCCAGTCACCCTCTTTCATCCCAGAGACCCCTCAACAAACACCCTCCCTTTTAGTCTGGCTGTGACCCTGGGACCTCTGAGCCCAAGTTCTCCTCCCAGCTCTGCCTTGCTGAGTGAACTTGCTAAGTCCATCCCAGCTCCCGTGTCTCAGTTTCCTCATCTGTAAAATGGGAGAATTGTGCCACTTGGCATTCCTTTGGTCTTTTTGCGGCATTTTCCAAACTTGACACTCTTAAAGGAAGAGGCCCCATGTGCCACTCGGCTTAGCCAGGCTTCACCAGATCCATCAATCCCTCGGAAGAGGCCACTGCTTCTGTGTGGCTTTCCTGCCCTTCCAGATCCCTACCCCCTACCCTACCCGAAGCTACAACTCCAGCAAAATGGGTCCCACAGTCCCTTGGACAACATCTGCCTCATGGGCACTGTCAAACTCTTAAGGGTTTGGTCAAGATCCAAGAGTCACGTGTGTAGTCACAGGGGATTCTCTAGAGCCCTCTGACCACCTTAGCTCAGCTTTCCTTGGCTGGAAGCCACTCCCTTCCCCAGCCTCTGCCTACCCCTGCCCTCTCTGTCCTTAGCTCCTGAGCTTACCTCCAGCCATCCCACTCCACTGGCTCCAGCTCCAGGTACATTATTTGCAATGCCCTAAATGCTCACAGCCTCAGCCATACCACTGTGGCATCCGATCCCGTCAGATCTAGGAAGCTAAGCCGGGTCAGGCCTGGTTAGTCCTTGGATGGGAGACCACCTAGGAACACCAGGTGCTGTAGGCTTGGGAGAGGGACCCAGCAACTCACTCCCAAAAAACAATCAGCCATTGAAAACCCTATGAATAGCAGAGAAGCACTGACAATACTGTTTTGCCTGTTGTACGTAGGGTGGTTATGAGTTGGACACTGACTCAACAGCACCTAACAACAACAATAAATGCTCACAGGGGCTACCTGGCAGCTTCTATTCTAAGCACTCAGCGGTCATACACTTCAGGGCTGGAGACCTTGATGCCCCCCACAGGGCACGAGACCTCCCAGGGAAGGACAATCCCACATTTCTCCCCAGCTCCCTCCTCTTCCTAGCTGTGTGGATTTGGACAAGTCACAGAAACCCTCAGTTGTCTCTGCAAATGCAGATGAGACCTCCTCTCCTACCTTCCTGGTTATAAATATTATCCCAAACCAAATGCAAGGAAGGCAAAACCTTGACCCAAACCCACCATTCGGGGGAGTGAGCAGAGAAAGAACAGCATGGATTGCGCAGGCACTGTAAATAAGTGTGTGCTGGGATGCCGCTTCTGTGCAGAGGAGCCTGCACAGGCTTTTTGGTGCCTGTAATTGCGGTAATTAAGAGTTGACGGTATCTGTCTGGTGTGGCACCTGTGGTTTTAGCTTCAGCCTTCCCTTCCTCACGTGGTCTCTCTCTTTTCCTTCGTCAGGAGGCCTCATGCAGGAGGGCCCCGCAGTCATCCCCAGCTCTCAGGACCTCTGGGCTCCCACCACGACCACTCAGCACCCCAGCGAACCCTTCACTATCTGCTCTCTCTAGAATTCCACGTGTCCCACCTCTCCCCAGCTTCATGGGGCTCCTTGTTTGGGGAAAAGGCTACTCTCGCCCAGCCCTTAATTGTCCCCCAGGCAGGGCCACAGGACCTCCTCCTGGGCCAAGTGGACTCAGCCACAAAAAGCCCTGCAGCTGGCTTTTGCATTGCCATCCTCAGGGCCACAGCAACCATGAGCTCTGACCTGGACAATCCTGGAGGCACCAGGTCCTGCCCCACGGCCATGGCCAAGACACCGGAGTCTCAGACACCAGTGCTGCCACCTGTGGAACAGCTCACCCTTCCCCACTCATGGGACAAGCCTGGAGTTCCAGGTGCCCCACGTGCAGGACCACTTCAATGTACACAACAATAACCCAACTAAGCATTATGAGTTGTACTCATTTTACAGACGTGGAAACTGAGGCAAGAGGGGTCTCATAGCATGTTCACAGTCATTCAGCTAGCGAGTGGGAGAGCCAGGGTTCAGACCCAGGCAGTTTGTCTCAGACTCCATGCTCTTGGCCTTGACACTGACACCTACTACAGAGGTGGGTGGCTGGTGGTTCTCAAAGTGTGTTCTTTGGAACCCCTACGGGGCTCCCTGGGGTTTCTGAGAGGCTATGGAGGTAGATGCTGAGCAGATACGGCTGTGATCTCTCAAGCCCTTTTCAATTAGAGCAGATATTTTTGCCTTGATTTCACATCTTGGGCTTTTGCGAAAGTTCCATTTGAAGTAGGGCATGTGTTGCAGAGGAAAGGTGAACCCTGCGGGCATGGTGACTCTAGGGTCCTGTGCGGTGTGAGTGGATGCCCTCCATCATCTTTTAGGAAGCTGAGCCCTCCCCTATAAGCTGCCTAGACCCCTCCACATGTCTTAGAGAGCCCTTGAAGGCAGGGAAAACAAAAGCCTGCCACTGCAATTTGCATTGATGCTGTGAATCAAAGAGACAAGATGTCCTTGGCCAGCACGCCCTCAAGGGCTGTGACCATCAAGGGGCGCAAGCGTGTTCTGGCCTGTCAGCCCGGGAGAACCATTCTCAGAGCTGGGAGTCGCAGCGTCTCCAGCTGGAAAGAATCTTGGAAGTCACGGAGTCAGGCCCCCCAGAGGCACAGTACCCCACCCCCACCCCGACAGCCCTGCAGGAGGCTGGCCCTCCACCAGGGTAGGTGGGGAGGCTGCTGTCTCCTGGGAACCCTCTGCCCCAGTCCTACACCTGCCCTCAGGAGCTGTGGGGCACCAGTGGGCCGCTCTGCCACATGACAGGCCTCCAAATCCTCGGCGACAGTTCTCGTGTCCCCTTCAAGTTATCTGCAGGCAAAGCCGCCCGGCCCGCCTCTCCCTTCCTCAGATGACATGCGTGGTTTCAAGTCCCCTTATCGTCAGCATATTAACATTTAGGGAAAGAAAATATTGCAGCCCTAGTCAGCCTTCTGACGGGGCTGAGTTCCACGACCTATCCTTGGGCAGAGGAGACATCCTGGGTCCTTGGGAGGGAGACACAGACAAGGGCAGACAGATGACACCAAGAGACCTGGGCGGCAGAGCGAGCTGGGGAGAGCCAGGCCTGCTGGGCCAAGAGGAGGCGTGAGCGAGGTGTGGGCTCAGGTACACCCTGGCTCCTCCACCCAGGCCCGGGCCACATATGGCAGCTGACTGGAACTCGGCGTTAATGACCCATCTGAGTCCCACAGGCAGAGCCCGTGCTCTTGACCATGCCACTCCCACACAGATCTCAGGAGACAGCCTGTGAATCCGAGGACGTGGTCCCCCTCTCAGGGCAGATGAGATGTCCCCGCACGGTCCTTCTCACTAGCAGGTCAGCACCCGGAGCACAGGCTTGGGTTCCTGCTCACCCCGGTATTCCCAGCATGGAGGATGGACTCTGGCATACAGCGGGTGCTTGGTAAATGCTTGTCACAAGAAAGAATGAGGAGACATCCCAGGCCTCTGGGAGTAAGGATGACAATAGCAGCTACCATTTATTTAACACTTCTTGTGCACCACGCTTCAGTAAATATTTGTTGAATGGCCAGTGCTTGCGTAGGTCATCTCGTTTGTCATACAAGATGGAGTGAAGTCACGCTTTCAGAGCCTCTCTCTTTTATACATGAGTGCGTGCATGCACGCACATACACGCACATACACACACCCACACACCGACCCTTTCTGTTTGTACCCCCCCCGCCCAACTTTGCCTGACGAACTCTTGCATTTCCTAGACCCAGATGAAAACACCACCTCCGTGAAGCCTTCCTTAATCTCCCCAGTGGAAATTAATTTCTTCTGCCTCTGAGCTCCCATCACACTGTGCCTGAAGCCATCATGTAGAGTGTGGGGCCTAAGCGCCAGGGCTGTGAGGTCAGACTCTTGGGCTCAAATTCTGGCATAGATTCTTTTTTTTTGTTTTGTTTTAATTTCACCACTGAGCTGCACTCCAGCCTGAATTTTAATTTTAATTTTGAGACACTGAGTTACACAGGCTGCCTCTGGCCTCCAAATCACCATCCTCCTGTCTCAGCCTCCTAAGTACCTGAGATCGCAGGCATTGTGTGTCACAGCACCTGGCCTGGCTCAGAGTCTTCCAAGCCATGTGACCTCACCTCTGCATGCCTTGGTTTCCCCATCTATAAATGGGGGCTAATAATAGTACAGTTCTCACAAGACGACTGTGAGGCTTAAAGGAATTAGCACATGTAATATGCTTAACACACAGCCTGCCACAGAATAAGCAGGCAATAAACTCTAGCTGTTATCATAGCAGTACCACATTGTGCCCTATGTGAGAGACATCTAGGGCATGAAGCTGGTGCTCAATGCGCGTTGCATGAAATACTGAACTGGATGCACTCCAGTTTTCCCCACAGGACAGCAGAGGTCAGGGGTCACATCTTACTCAAGTCTGTGCCCGCCTCCACTCCCTGTCCCAGGACTGGCCCACAGCTTGCAAGCATGCGTGAGCGCCTACGGTATGCAAGGGAGGGGGGCGCTGAAGCACAGGAACGTGGGGTGGAGGAGGTAGCTGGAAGCCAGGCTGGGCCTCAGGTATGAACCGCAGACCCAACTTCATCCCTTGCCAGTGCTCTGCCCCCGCTCCTTCTCATCTCCTCAGCAAGCCATGATTTATGGATGAACAGAATCAAACAGGGGCTGCGTGCTGCTGGGATGCCCCGGGGAGCTGGCAGAGAGGGAATGGACTTCTGAGGGCAAGCTCATCAGCTGCCCGGGGGGCACAGGAGGTGAGCGAGGGGGAGGGCAGGTACGTACGCACTGGCCACAGATGTGGCCACCCGTGGCTCTCACCTACATGGGCACACCCTGGCACAGAAATTCACAAACACTCGCACACAAAAACATACACACACGCACCTCCCCCCATGGCCACAGTCATGAGAGGTTCAATCCATTCTGCTATTGATGAGGTCCAGGACCCATGCACTCCTGGCCTGGAATCTGTCCCCCTGAGTTTGTCGTCATTTGTCTACTGACATCTCTTCTGGGTTTTTTGTCTATTCATTCCTTCTGGGCCAGGGCAGGGCATGGGCAGTAGATCTAGAAGCAGGTGACATGGACTAAAGCCTCAGCCCTGTCCCTGGACAGCTATGTGACCCAAGGCAAGGCCCATAGTAGGTCTCTGTGCTTTTTCTTCAAGTGATGATAATAAGTCCTGACCTCCCCTGCCGGGGTGCTGTCAGGATCAAAGAATCGCTAACATTAATGAAGGACACGCGATGTTTCAGATCAGGAGGCTTACAGAAACCATCCCCAGAACTTTGGGCCATTATTATCCCCATTTCACAGGGGAAAAGACAGAAGCTTGGAGAACTAAAGGCCTTTGAGGCTGTCCTTGCCCATCAGGCTACAGTGGCCTCGCTCTGAACAGAACGCTGTGACAACATTCTGTAATTTGTGCCACTGCACAGTCTAACTATGCCCTGCTGTCCTCCTTCCTGCATGCGCTCAGGCCAGGCCCTTCATGGCTAGGAGGCTTTGCACCAGTTGTTCCCTCTGCCTGGATCGCCCTTCCTTACATTTTCTATCTTCAAGGCACCTAGCTGAAGATGATCTTCGTTGCCTCCCACAATTCTTTCTACGTCCCCAGGAGCTTTGACGACTCACTATTTGGGGTTAATAAAGAGCTCTTGCTTTCCACGTTGGGAGTGCCCGGAAGGCTGAGACTCCAGATCACTCATATCTGAAGCCCAAGGTACACGGAGAAGCTGGAGAAATAATTTTTAAACAATGTATGGAATTATCCAAGGCCCCAGGTAAGCCCACCTCCTCCAGGAAGCCCTCTCCAAGCACAGACACAGCAGACTCCTTTTTCTCCAAGCTTGAAAAAAATTGGCCCTCTTTCCAATTCATTTTCCTTGGGGATAGACCTCTCCCTCGAGCAGGGGCATGGGGTAATGCCCTGTCTCCCCACTGCTCAAGATGTCCGCCAGCCTAGAGCCCAGACCACAGTACAGAGAGGCCACTGGATGTGCAGGGAATCTGAGCACATAGAGGCTTTCCCCCAGAGTTCACTTGTTCTTGCACACTCCCCATGCCAGCCAGAGTTGTCTCAGCATCCCCAAACCTTTTTGGTGTAGATTGTCCCCTCTCCTGGAGGCTCCTTCTGGCATCCGTAGGTCCCAAGCCATTGCTCTCCTTACCAAGTGCCTTTAGTCACAGTAACTAAGGTATCCCAGCCTTGAATCATGTCCACAGTCCTCAGCTCTCCTCTGAAAGTAAGTCCCTTATGCCCATTTTACAGCGAAGGAAACTGGGAGGCAGAAGGGTACAGTGCTTATCCAGGAGCACATGGCAGGAGAGAGGTAAATCCAGGATTGGAGGACTGGACCTGGGGTCTGTAAGACCTAAACCTTGCAGCTCTCCTTGTTCCACTCTAGGGGAGCTATGTCTTGAGATAAGCCATTGCATGGATCGAGGGAACAGAAGGAGACTGAATGAACACCAAGTAAAGAGCAGCGAAGGAAAGGACTCCCACTCTCTCATGAATTTTCCCAGACAGAGCCAGGCTTGAGGCAGCCCAAGCACTTCAGAGACCCCTCTGACACACCACATTTCCCTGTGGCTCTTGCCCCTTCTATGGGCCCGGGCATTGGTCCGGTAAAGCACTCCCATAGGTAGAGGCTCAGACCACCAAAAGGTCCCAGAACAAGCTGAGGGTTGGGCGTCAGAGCTGGACAGGCTGGCAATGGGAAGAAGAGGAAGATCGGGTGGCCTGAGGATGTTCCCTGGACCCCGTCTCTGGAGCTGACTAGGGTGCAGCCACTATTCCAGAGATAGAGCAGAGTACTGTTGGGGGTGGTTGGGGCTGCGTCTGCCAGCACCTTCCCTTCCTGAGCCCGCCTCCTCCCACCTGATTCTGCACTACGCAGCACTTCCCCCAACCCCCAGGATGACGTTCAAGGTGGAAGCAGTGAAAGCTGGAGTCACAGGTTTCCGCAGGAAGCACCCCTCCCCGTGCAGGCTGAGCAGATGGAAACAGGAGGATGGAAGGGCATTTACAAGTGGGCAGAGCCTACCAGCCCCAGGGCAATTTGGGCCTGGGGAGAGGGGACTTTTTGGGCATTTATATTCCCTCCCTTCTTCCTCATAACCCAACCAACACACACGAGAAAGCCAGAGGTTGAGGCAGGGGTGAGGAGAAAGGAAGAGAAAACCACTAAGGCAAACCCTGAAGCCCACAGAGCTAGGCAAGGCTCCACTTCTTGGCATCACGGAGCATTTCCTACCCTCGCTCCACTCTGAAACTCCTCCTTTCAGGCCACCCGCCTTGGAACCTGCCAGCTCTCTTCTTGCAAGAAGAAAAAGAAAATGAGATGGGAGGAGAGAAGGATAAAAGAAAAAGGAGGGAAGAGAGCCCGGCATTCTCTTCCCAGGAAAACTGGGCCTTGGCCCTCCTCTCATGCCCTCCAGACATTCTCTCTGAGTGTCCCTCAGAAAGCTGTGGAAGTGCCCACAATACCCCAGGCATCACCTGGGGCGAGAACAGGGCTGGGGAAAGAAGAGGCCCGAGGGGAATTGTTTTGGAAAGTTATGAGTAGCTGAAAATAGGGGCTTAGCACGAGCAAGCCTCCTCAACCTTGACTGTAATAAAAACAGATAATGCGTGAGTGAGCTAGGGAGAGCGTGCTGGCAGGGGCCGCAGAGGCCGGCTGGATGCAGACGGTTTCAAATTCAGAGGAGATGCCAAGTGAGTAAACAGCGAATGAAGGATTATCTGGATGGGCCAGGAGCCGTTCCAGCAAGAAATTAGATGGGGACATGTCAGGATCCACAAGCACTCGACTCCTCATCAGGGAGCGAGCCCTTGGCGAGCTACAAGGGCCTTATCCACGCCTTCCCTACCTCTACTCTCTCTTCCAGCAGAGAGCACGGCCTGGGGACTAATCGCTCACATTTGTACTGTGCAGAACAGTCTGCGAAGTGCTGGACAGTTTGCCAAGGTTTCACATCTATTATTGCACTTAATGGAGGTGATAGGGGTATCTTCCATCCAGTGACCTCCTCCCCTCTCCACAGTGACCCTCACCTCACACATTTCCTGGCTTAGGGAGGCCTGGTGCATCCAGATTCAGTCTTCAACCTCAAAAGAGGGGGAGAGGGAGACAGGGAGAGGGAGATCTGCAGACCCCCAAGAGCTACTGAGTCTGGAAGTCACCAGGGTCAAAGCCATTCTGGTTGGACAGGGTCAGGTGTCAGCTCTGAGTGGGGAGCCCAGGCTGAAGGGTATCCAGCCAAGAGTTAGCCGGGAACCTGCTGTTCTCCCACCCACCTTGATCCTAAAGCTGATGAGCTGCCTGGGCAGCCATGGAAATGATCCCGTCCATCACAGCAGCAGGAGCCCAAGGAAGGAGTAGCTCGGATGGAGGGCCTCTCCACCAGGAGTGTGGAGCGGAGGCAGGATCAGGGATGTGTGATGATTAAGTGCAGGCCTTGACCACTAGTTACTCTTATGAATAATGCATTGTTGTGCCTTGGCCTAAATCAGCATCTTATTGTTATTAATAATACACGGCTGCAAAGAAGCTAGGGTTGGAACAGTGTGCTGTATTTCACTGGAGGAGCTCAGAGCACTGTACAGCTCCTCATGTGGATGACTCAACTCTACCTCCCCAGGCTACAGGCTTCACAACAGGCCAGGGCACCTGACTTCCTCCCACCTGAGGCTTGGAGCCATCAAGGCCACAGGGGTGAGGAATTGTCCATCCTGGGATTCAAATCCTTGGCCAGATTTTTTGGTGGAGGAGGGGAGTATACTTAATCTTTGCCAGCTTAAGGGCCCCTTAGGATGCAACATGATGTGAATCAGCTCTCAGAGATGTTTAAGGAGAGGGGTAATAAAGGGAAATCCGGTGTGGGAAAGATGGACAGAGCGAGACCAACAGGGATCTGAATCCAGGGCTGCCCCTCACTGGCTATATGACCTTGGGCTACTCACTCAACTGTCTGGTGATAAGCCTTCTCATTGGAATTTAGGGTGTCTGAGATTCCCTCTCATAGCTGCTGCTTCATTATATTCTGGGGGTACCATTTACATCATAAATTAGGACAGGCAATCAATGCTTGCACTGTCCACAGTGCTGAAACAGCTACCAGCCACCCGTCCCTGTCCTTGGTGCTGAAACCCATCCTCACACCAACGCTGCGTCCTCCTCTACACAAGCTTTTGCATTGCTCCTGGAGAGTAGGAGTCAAGACACTAGACCCTTTTTTATAACTGTAGCATAGTAGTTCCCCCTTCCTCTATCAGTTCCTCCCTGATCGATCCTCAGCTGAAGCGACCGGCAGGCCTCAAGAGCTCCTTTTCCTCAGATAGTAAGAACCCCAGTGAGCCCTCTAACTCAGGGCAAAAACAGCCTCCCCACCAATGTAAATACCACACCCTCTTCCCTCTTGGGGGAGTCCATCATGCTGCCTCCTGGTGGCTGGCAGGGCACTGTACCCAGAGCAGGAGCACAGAAGGTCCCCAGCGGTGGTGCTGGGCGGGCAGGGAAGGAATGGCAGACGGTCCAGCCCCCACCACCCCCTCACGGCTCCTGGGGCAATCTGGCATTCTGAGTTTACAGCATTGCCCAACACCCGCCAGCTCCAACTTGTCCGACTGTGTTCTGGCCTCCTTGGGTGCCATGCGGCCCAGGTCACAGTGCAGACCCAACCCAGCTGACCAGACCTGGGACAGGCAAAACTTCCTACTCTCTCTTCCATGTGGGTGGGGTAGAATTGTCTAAACAAACAAAAACCTTTCCTCCCACTACATGGCAAGCAAGGTCTTGAAATTTGCCTCTCCCAGGGCAGAGCCCCCGTACCTCACACCCACACAAATAAGAACCTTGTACACAGCCCCTCCATAGGAAAAAAGTGAGGGACTGGAGATGGCCACACACACCAGACATTCCTATTCCCCTGCTCTCCAGATGGGATCCTCTCTGCAAAGCAGCTATGCTTCGTGTTTCTAGAGACTGCTCGAGATTAGCCTTACTGGGTGGAGAAACTCCCCTCTTTCCAAAAAACAGATGGCAAGGCAAATAAAACCACCTGAAGACAACACCCCAAGTCACACCTTCTTTGGATCCAAGTAGGAACTAAATGCCCCTTCACTACAGTAGATCTAGGTGGTATCATTTATTGAGCACTCACTATATGTCAAGTACTGTACTAAGAGCCCTGCACCACCGCAGGAAGCATCGTGCTTGTTATCCTACAGATGAAGGAGGTGGGGTTCACAGAGGTTGAGGTGACAACTCAGGGAGGAGCAGCTGGTGAGTAGTAAGACTGACATGGGAAGCCACATCTGCCTGCCCCTAAACCTGCAGCTCAGCCGGATCTGCCTCACCATCCTCCCATGTTCTGGCAGCCTCACTATCCCTTAGGTGTCTCCAAGATTACTCCACCACTCCACCATTATCACCTCTCAGCTGAGAGACACACGGAAGAGACAATAATACCTCACACTCTGCAGCACTTATAGCCTGGTAAGTGTTGTCATAGCCACTGTCTTAAGTGAACCTCAGATCCTGGGGGGTGAGGCAGGCAAGGAGGGCCCTGCTCTAATTTCCAGGAGAGAAAACAAGCTCAAGCAAGAAGTGGCTTGCCCCAAGTCACCGAGTGAGGAGTGCAGCCAGAACTCAGTTGGAAAGGGTGGGACTTCCTACTCAGGGCTTACTTCCCGCTTGTCCAAGGCCAGGGTCCTGAGGATGAGTTAGACAGGGAGTTCTAGGGTCCTTTATCTCCTCAGGGGTGTTCTGAGGCTCTGACCTGGGCTGTTTCTCCCCTTCTGCTCCCAGAGGCGATCAGCTGGCTGGCTCAGCTTTAACTTGGAGTCTTGGAGTCTCATTCTAAATGAAAATTTTTTCCAGGCAATTACCTCCTGCTAATTAGGAAGCAAGGCTGCCAGTCCCAGGGCCCTGGGCTGACCCCTTTCTCAACTCACAGGGGGGTGGAGTGGGCTGTGGAGACACCAGCCACAGACAATGCCTGGGCCCAAGCCTCTCAGGGCAGGAGGGCCAGTGGAGAGTCGCGGAGTTCCAAGGAACTGGAACAAAGGAAGTGAGGAGGCTATGGGAGAAGGACTCTGAAGTGGGAGAGAGCCAGGGCACAAGGAGCTAGGAGCAGCCTAGATGTGCCCATGCCAGGTGAGAGAGAGAGCTGGGTTCTGGAGCAGCAGAAGGAACCAGGAAGACCTTGGGAAACAGGGACACAAGGAAGGAATGAAGGAAGAATCTTAGGAATGAGACACAGAGGAGAGGGGAAGGATCTCCCTTCTACACAAAGAGAAGAACAAAGTATGCACCCCAGAAAAGTGCTCAAGATCACAGAAGAGGAAGAGGCAGAGAGGGAGATACTAGGAGACTCCAGGAAGGGGAAGGAGAGAGGAAGGACAGAGAAGAAGGAGGAATTGCTGGAGGAAAACCCTGGGGAAAGGGGGAGGAGAGTGGGGAAGGACAGCTTGGAGTGGCGGCTTCCCAGAGTCCCAAGAAGGGCTCTCTCTATGTCATTGTCCTTGAGCCTCCCCAATGTCAGTGCCCAGCCAGCCAGGCCTGCACACCCTCCCACGCAGCCACAGGTGTGGGAAGGTGGGACGGCAGGCCACCAGCCAGCTCAGGACCCAGATTCTTCACTTACTGAGGGTAGCCAGCTGACCTCCTTCCCTGCCAACCTGACACTCAGGGTGTCACTCCAGGGAGCTAAACCAGGGACCCTCCTGAGTCACACAGCAATGTGACCAGGAGCCTCTGGAACCATATGGTCTAGTCTCTCCACTTCTCATAGGGAGGATCAGGGCTTGTCCAAGGTCACATAGCCAGTGGGTGATAAAGCCAGACACAGAGGGCTCAAGAGCTAGCTAAGTCCCAGTGGTGGGTCCTATATCCTCCTGGGGGACAACAGCAGATGAAGGCAGATCCTGGTTGCCAGCAAGTCAGACCCTGATCAAAGCTCTGTGAAGTGTGGGGTGGAGGGGAAGCAAAAGAAAGGAGCACTGGGTGGGAGGTTACTGCAAGGGCTATAATTGCAGCTAACATGACTGAGCACTTACTAGGCACAGGGTACCAGCTACGTAAGGCATGACGTGCAGGATCCTACTTGATCGCCATGACAAGTCTATAAAGCATATATTACTCTTATCCTATTATAGAGAGCCTGCAGATGTAGCCCTGTGGCATCCGATCCCATCAGATCTCGGAAGCTAAGCAGGGTCGGGCTTGGTTAGTACCTGGATGGGAGACTCCTGGGAACACCAGAAGCTATAGGCTTGGGAGAAGGACCTGGAAACCCCCTCCCAAAAATCAATCTGCCACTGAAAACCCTATGAACAGCAGAGAAGCACTGACAATAGTGTTTCCCCTGTTGTACAGAGGGTCGCTATGAGTCGGATACCGACTCGACGGCACCTAACAACAACAACAAATTACAGAGAAGAAACTGATACTCAGAAGAATTGAGTGACTTTGCCAAGTCCACACAGCTAGCCAGTGAAATGGTTCTAACTCAGGTGGCCAGCCACAATGAGACCAGTGCCCAGAGGACCCCTTCAAGGGGTCTGAAGATGTGGAAGTCCCTGAGTACCCAGGATCCGAGCCCAGCTCTGGCAGAATCCAGGCTCCAGATGCCGATGGGGCTGCCTGTAGTCCTGTGTTGTGCAGGCTGCTTGTGGCCCCAGCAGGGTAGTCCCATGAGGTCCTAGACTTGAACACATCCCATCTTAAAGCACTGAAGTCTGGGTTGTAGTCTTGGCTCTACCATTAACTTTCTTTGTGACTTTGGGCAGGTCCTTCTGCGATCTCTGGGCCTTAGTGCTCTCATGTGTACCATCAAAGGGTTCTTGTTGTTGTTGGGTGCCACTGAGTCTAGCCCAACTTCTAGCACCCACATGTACAACAGACAAAATGCTCCCCAACACTGTGCCATGCTCCCACTATTGTCAGTGCTTCTCTGCTAGTCATAGGATTTTCAATGGCTGATTGTTATTTGGGAGTGGGCTGCCAGGTCCTTCTCCCAAGCCTACAGCACCTGATGTTCCCGGGCAGTCTCCCATCCAAGGACTAACCAGGCCTGACCCTGCTTAGCTTCTGAGGTCTGACAGGATCAGATGCCACAGTGGTATGGCTGCAGATACCATCAAAGGTAGAACCAGATAATAATGAGTGCTCGGACGTGTCTGGTGCTAAGTCAGTGACAGGTACAGTTCAAGGCAGTTTACATGCCTCAACTCATCAAATCCTCCCAAGGGCCCCAAATTCGCACCACTGTCTCCTTTTCACTCATGGGAATGAAAGCATGACAAGGTTAAGTTGCCCAAGGTTACGAAGCAGATCAATACACGGCAGATCTGGGATCTGAACCTCATTGCTTTTCGAGCCAGGACCCCCCTTCGCTGCCTGCCACTCTGCATTATTTCCCTAAGGGCTCTCAGCCCCCACTGGGTGCCTCAGCGACGGCTAACTGTAGCCCTCCTCATGGTCACGCATGCCATGGTGTTTCCACATGAGAACCACACACACGGTCAGGTTGGCTCAGGTTGCCACCCCGGTGCCTTCGCTCTTTGCTTTCACCTGGCATAGCCACGCCGGGCCCCCTGTGGCCACGGGCATTCCAGCACCAAGAACAGGCCAACCCCAGCAGGTCCACGCGCACACACGCAAACACGCACACAGGCACATGCGTGTGGGCACACGCAGATGCACACACACAAACACGTGTCCCCCTCTCTGGGCACTGGATGATTGGTAGGGACCATGTGCCACACTGCAGCACATAGCCACATGGCAGTGACGTGGGCCGCCACACCCTTTCTCCTCTGCCTCCCTCTAGTGCCTGCCTGGTTTGGATGTCACTTCACACACCTGCCCGCACCCCCGCCCCTCCTGCCTTCCTCACGCCTCTCCCCTAGCAGAAGCAGGCACCTTCTCCAGGAAGGAAGCAGGCTCCGGCGCAGCCTGGCTCCCACAGCCCAGCGATGCCAGCCAAGCTGGGGGTGGGGAGGGAGAAAGAGGCATCAGCCGGAGGCTCTGGGGGGCCTGGGGTCCATGGCTCCTATCTGAGGCCAAGCCCTCCCTTGGCTCAGGGTGCTGTGACCTGAAAGAAGCCAGCTCCACTTGGTTGTTACCAGATCGTGGGCCAGATGGGGGACCTGAGAACAGCGCGTCTGAACCTCACTCCTGAGCAGGACTGGGGTGCCACGAAGGTTCCTCTGGCTGTTACCGTTACACTCCATCCCTGGTCCCTGCTCTCTCCTCCCCCTGCCCAAGTAGCTCAGAGTTCTGGGTATTTTTAGGCCTCAGCTGACAGGCTGTGAAATCGCTTCCTTCGCACCTCCCCAGCCAGGCGGGGGCTGGAGAGGGAGGAATGAGGTTGGGGGGGGGCACACAGACAATTCATCGGGCTCCTCCAGGGCTGGTAGGTGCCAAGGAAGGAGTATGGGCTCCTCCCCTTTTCCCAGGAGCCTCCCCTGGGGAGAGAATCCTTGCACCTTGCCTGGAGAAGAGAGTGGAGGCAGGCTGGGATGGAGGCTCTGCTCCGCTCAGGGACCTGAGAACAAAGGCTTTAGGGGAAAGTCCAGGCACTAAAAGAGGTGCCGAGGACAGCGTCTAAGTCCAGCCCCGCAGCCAGTACCAACGCCGAGTGCTCCCTTCCGAGAGACAGGCTGAGAGACAGGCTGGCTTGGATCCTAGTAGGATAAGGGAAGCGCCAGGCAGTGTAGTCCACGGGTTAAGGCCCAGCCTGTGGAGGGAGGCTGACTCACATTCTCATCCCTGCATTACTCAGTGATGGGCCAAGAGCCTCCTGCTCTCTGGGCCTCAGTTTCCTCTTCTGTCCAACAGTGACAATGCTAGCTCCCTTGCAGGACAGCTGTGACGGGTTAAGTTGAAGAACCCGGTGGTCTGTGGGACCTGTGGACACAGCTCAGGGATTCTCCAGGGCCGCATTTCCTAACCTCCCGTTCCTTCCAGCCACCTCTTCCCTGGGCTGGCTTTCCTCCCATAATTCCTCCGGAGGGAAAGGCCGCCAGTCCACCCTGGCCTCAGGCTCTTCAGCGCTCATCTAACCCTCCCCGCTGCCCGTGGATTTGTTAACCCCTCTCTAGGGTGGGTGGGCCTTCTTCCTGCCTCAGGGCATATGCACAATTGTGTACATGGACCCAGCTGCCAACATGTGCGTGTGCTGCCAGCGCCTGGGTGTGAGGGTGTTTGCCCTGGGACGCCCCCAGAGGGAAGTAGGAAGGCGTACCCGGGTCCTGCTGGGAAAGGGCCCCTGTGCCAGGGGCTGTGGGCACGGAGAAGGGGGCGGCCTGCCTCGTTGCTGTGGAGACAGTTTGGCTGTACTGGGGCCATAGAGCTCAGGCCTGGTGGCTGGAGGGAGCTGCGTGGGCCCCCAGACCCTGGCCCTCATGTCTGTTCGGGGCGGGGGTAGGTATAGATCCAATCCTCAGAGGCATTATCTGGGGCCTTGGGGCCCGGGGCCCACCCACTGGGGCTCTCCATCCCTCCCGGAGTGGGCTTCTCTGGTGCCCCACGCACTGGGAGTTCTTCTCAGGGTCTTTGTCCACATGCGGACACCCCCTGACCTCCTGCTCCCAGCCATAGGCTTGCCATGGGCAGGGCCCAGTCCAGTCTTGTGCTGCAAATGTCCTGGTGGGGGGCAGAGGCGTTTCTTAGACTCAGCCTTGTGCAGTGAGAGGCTTAGGAGGGGCTGGGCAGAGGTAGGGGCAGGTATGTCCCTAGCTGAGACTCTCCCTCCATCTACTTCCATGCTGCCAGGTGCTGGTGCTCTTCATAGAAATCTGCTCAAAATCCTCCATCGCTTCAATTAAAACAAAACAAAACAAGACCCAGTTTTCCTATTTCTGAATGCCAGGCCCTCTGTAATCCGAACCAACATACTTTCCCAAGTCTTACCTCCTGCCACTGGTCCCTCAAGGTCCCTCTTCCAGCCAAGTTCAAGCACTCACTGCTGCCTCAACCGGCCCAGACTTCTCAGCCCCCTGGGTCACTGCGTGTGTGGTCCCCACTTCACCAAATGCCTCTCCTGTGCCTGCTCCCATGGCAAGCTCATATTCTGCCTTCAAAACCCAGGGCCCTGCATCCAAAGCTCACGCACTTGGGTCTGGCAGCCTGGCTGGGATCCCACGCTGACTTCTAATTGCAAGCTCCTCCTCGCCAGGGTGCAGGAGGATGGACCAGCTAGGGTTTGTTAGGCGCATAGAACAGTGCCCAGCACACGGCGCCCACTGGACGTAACTCTGCTGTTCTGAGACTGACTGACGCTGCCTCTGTGAAGCCCTCCCCAACTCCTCCACCGAGAAGGTAGCAAGCACGTCCTCCCTGGAGCTGCCGGAACCCTCGTCCCACACATCAATCACTTGGTACGGGATAACGTTGATAACAGCTGCCGTCTGCCGAGTGTTTACTACGTGCTAGGCTCTCTGCTAAGCACTCTCCCCGTCTTATCTCACCCCATCCTGCAGCCACCAAGGAGGCAAGAGCCAGCATCCCATCCATTTCACAGAGAGGGAAACCAAGGAGCCCGCCTCGAGGAGGACGCAGCGTCAAGTGCCTCTTCCGGGACTCACGCCGACAGCTCTGGAGCTTAGAGCCCTGGTGTAAGGAAGCCCAGCCCTGGCAGCACCTCCCTCAGGTGCCTGGCACATACCGAGCACTCCACACACAAGAGCTTGCTATCGCGGTGGGGGCTCCAAGGAGCCCTGGGGCTGCCCAGGGACAGGGTCAGGGGTGGCCGGGAGCGGGGTGGGGAGCCTGGGTATCCTGCAGGGTGATGGAGTGAGCAGCTACCTGAGGGGGCGGTCATGAGCAGGTTGGGGAGGAGTAGAAGTGGGCTCTCTGTGCTGGCTGTGCTGGTCGCCGCTCTCTAGCCCTGCTGACACCACCCCATGGTAATGAGACGGATCCAATTTGTACCCAGAGCCCCACCGGGAGCAGCTGCCGTGGCAGGGTTTGAAGTAATTTAATTGGACACATTAGCCGCACAGCTTTCTCCTGCAGCCCCTCGTGCAGAGCCTCACGCAGTCGCTCCGTCCCACCACGGGCCCTGGCAGGGGGGGCTGGGTACATGCACTGCCAGCCAGCGAGGACTGGCCCCTCAACGTGCCTCCTTTCCTTCCTGGGGCCCCCTGGGGGCTCAAGAGCCAGAGGGCTCTCCAAGCGCCAAGTTTTCCCCTTTCTCCGATGCAAATAGCAACTACGCAAGCCCACCGAGGCTACGGTGCAAACGTCTTCCTCAGCTCCTCCAGTGTGCAGAATGGAGTGGCCCCTTTTCTCCCCGGGGCTGCCCCGGAAGCCCCTAGCCTCCTGCACTCCAGGAAGGACCCCGGGGGAGCAGGGCGAGCAGCACATGCCAATTCTGACAGCACCTTTGGTTCTGCCACTATTAGGGAGCCTGTTGAGATGGGGGGCAGTGACCCCCTGGGGCTCCTGGGAAGGGGTGCAAACACACAGGCACAAAATCAGATGCAGTCACAGGCACACAGATGAGATGAGCTCAGTTCAACCCAACCAGCCACGCGCACGCACACGCGCGCACACACACACGCATCCTTGTGGCGATGCACCTACGTGTCCACAAGAAAGAGCCCACAAACATCCCTCGTCCACACCCATGCGTGCCCACAGCCAGGTGAGGCCCCGCTCCCAAAAGATGGAGGCCTCAGGGGTGGCCAAGCCAGCAGGTGGCGGGTGTGGCAGGGCCCAGGCAGGGTCCCTAGAGGTCACAGGCCCTGCCTGGCTGGGTACAGGGGTGGGGGAGGGGCCCCTCCCCCAAGCTTTCCGCCACCGCTCGCCCGCACCTCAACAACGTACCTTGCTACAAATACACTCATTAGCTGCTGTTTACAGCGGGCACGGCAGTCAGACGAGCGAAGCTATTGCGGCTGGCCAGCTGCCGCCCGCACACGCCTGCACATAGGTACACACAGACACTGAGCTTCTCCCACCGCCCCGCCCTCTCCTTCCCCCTTCTCCGGAGCCCCGCAAGCGCAATTACGTGAATCTATCAATTCCCAAAACATCCTGACCCACCACACAAGTCAGCTCCCGGCCCAGCCCCCGAATGGCACACCTGTCAAGAGGCCCTTCTAAGTGGTGGCCACAGAGTCCCCCAGGGCTGGCCGAGACACCAGCCCACCTTCCCATCAACGGGTCTGGAACTCAGGCACAGCCTCTGGGCACCATCCAGCCCTTCCACAGTTCCCATGCTGTCTGCCAACTCTGTTCCAGCCCTCGGGGAATTCTGCTGGGTGAGACCAAAGCCCTGCCCTCCAGACACAAATTGGACAGGGCTTGGAAGGGCTGCCCCTGCTGCCTGGAAGGTCACCACCTCCCTGTCTGTAGAACTGGCACAATTCATTTGGCACCACTGGCTGGGGTTCCCTGGCAAGGCAGGAGGGCACCCAGTCTGGGTCTGGCACAGGCTAGCTCCGGCACCTGGCCAGAGCAGTGACCGCCCTAACAGAGAAAGTCAACCTCGTCGGCCATGCGTGCCGCCTGCTGGGCGCTGCCCATGGAGCCGGGGGCTGGCTCTGTGCTGGGCTTCAGGTGCCCACCTGGGATGCCCAGTGTCTCCGGGGAGGCCGTGGAGCCAACTCCTCCTCCGGCCAAGAGCCCTCTGCTCAGGACTGGGCCTCCCAGCCTGCGCCTGGCCCCCTCGCCAGCTTCTCCCCGCCTGTTCCCCGCCTCACTCCCTTGGGAGAAGCAGTTATTGAAAACGGTCCATCAGATCCAATAAGGATTCAAAGTCCCTGAGAGAATAGAGGGTGGGTGGAGAGCGGGGATGTTAGAAGTAGGGGTGGGCACCCCACGTTCCTCCTCTGCCCTTCCCACTGGACATGCTGCAACAGCAGAGTGGAAGGGGGCACGCCAGGTGGCCCTCAGTGTCCCTGAGGCCTGAGGTTGAGGGCAGCTAGGGGCAGGACCCAGCTGCCCAAAGGTGGGTCTTTGGGATGGCCACTTGTTCCTTTGCCTTCCAGCTGTATCCTGACCAATCACCAACT
The DNA here is from genome assembly GCA_007922755.1 of Pedetes capensis. Lineage (NCBI taxonomy): Eukaryota > Metazoa > Chordata > Mammalia > Rodentia > Pedetidae > Pedetes > Pedetes capensis. The sequence goes on from VMDO01015720.1 coordinate 21,745, forward strand.
GGCCTGTCACCCCAACCCAACCTGCTCTCACCCCATCAAGGAGGGCCTCTGGGGCCTCCCCACCATCCTCCAGTCCTTGAGCACCACCCAGCCCCCCGCCGTTGGTCCAGCTGTCCTCACAAGGACTCAGAATAGCACGAACCAGGGCTGAGGAGGGGCCTGTCTCCACAGCAACTTGACAGCCTCAGGGTGCTGCCTGCCTCTGGCCCCCGGCTCTGGAGGGCGTCTTCCCCCACCCTGGTGTCAGGCCTGCTCAGCCCCAGGTGCCCTCCCTGCCATACCTGTTGGGAGGTCAACTGATCTTCAGTCCTAGCCTCTGCCCCAAGCCCCGGATGCAGGTGGGGCGGCCTGAGTCCGTGCAGGTGGGGCAGGCTGGGGGAAGAAGGTATGAGAAGAGTGGCTGTCTGCGAAACGGTGGGACTGCCAGGTGTCCTTGGACCTTCCCATGCTCCTGCCCTGGCCCTTAACCTCTGTGGCCCTCATAGCATAACCCTAACCTGTCCTTTCAGCCCATCCTCCTACCTCTCCCTTGGCCTCTGCCTCTGACTTGTGCCCAGCGAGCAGGGAGTTGGTGTGGACAATCCTGTAGAGCCTTCTGCTTGAGAGAGGAGACCCACCACGCCAAGCCCCCCGCCCCATGCATTACGCAAGGATCTGCCCTCAAACACTCAAGGAACGACTTGTCCGATGGAGCGTCTGTAGGGGACAGAGCTCACTAACAGGTGGGACACAAAGAGGCTCCAAGCACTGCTGTCTGGGGCAGGGGGGCATCTCGCAGTGGGCTGGGGGCTGGGCAGGCAGCCCTCAGGACCTGACCTCTCTCCCAGCCATTCCCTCTCTGGCCTTGCTCACCGGCTCCCCACAAGGTCACCTCTCCCTCCCTCGTCACCTCTCCCTCCCTCCTCCTCCCCACTGCTGCCTCCTGCCTGTCCCGCCTGCCCACTGCAACGCTGACCCCTGCAGGCCTGCTGAGGCCCTGCCCAGCTTGGGGACAGGTGTGTGTGTGTGTGGAGGGGGGACAGAGGCTAGCCCAGGTCAGCTTCAGGACGCACAGAGGATGAAGGCTGAGGGCAGGGAGAGGGCAGAGGGGAGGCTGGGCAGTCTGGAGCTGGAGTGCATGGCTGTGCATGGGAGGGGACAGGTCTGCGTTCTCCATCCGCCTCCTGTTTTCTCCCATGGTCCCTTTCCTCATCGGGCCTGGGAAACAGGGGCCCAGATGGGATGGGAACAGTATCTATCAGATAAGGTCGTAGCCCTGGGCCGAGCTCTGTGACGACCTGCACAGTGAGTGGGCGCAAGGAGGTACCACAGGGACCCCAGAGAACCAGCCCGGGGCATGAGGAGCAGGACCCGATGCCGGGGGTTTAAAAAGCTGAACTGGGCCGCAGGTGTTCCTGAGGCGGGAGGAGGAGATCAGGATGTAAGAGGAACTGGCTCTTGGGGGACCAGAGGGCAGAGGAGGGACTGGCCTGAGTCACATAGGAATTAATTTGCATATCTCCCTCCCACTTGGTGCCTGAAAAAGGGGAGTTTGGAGGTGGGCAGAAATGGGGGGACACATAGCCTTGGCTAGGGGTAGCATAGTCTGGGAGACCTTGGGTGAATTCGGGGTAAGAGAAGGTGGACCTGAAGCCACAGGGGTTACAGGAGGTGAGCAGGGATCCCAGGGGCACAAAGGCCACACCGACCTCTTGGAGATCTCTGGAGAACAAGGAACTGAACAGACCCAGCCCTCTCCAGCCTATTTCTGGCCCCACCCAGCCCAATGCCCACAGCAGAGAGAAGTAAAAGGCAGGCCAGCCCCCTTCCCAGTCAAGCTGCCCCTGCTGCAGGTGCTGGCGGGCGCTGCAATTGCCAGGGGCAAGATGTGTCCCATGCAGGGACGGGGAGGGAAAGGTCCAGGGGCTGCCAGCCCACCAGGGGCAGCCCGAGAGTCCAGATCCTTTGCCCAGAAGGTGCCAAACACGTCCAGTTGGCCTCCATGGAGCAGGCAGAGGTGCTTGGAGGAGTGGTGATGTCATGGTACCCAAACATGGGAGGGCCGAGGGGGGTGAGAAGGGATTGAAGGGACAACCCCAGCCCAGTGGCCCAGCAGGAAAGGAGTGGGGAGCTGCTAGCCTGGCAGGGCAGGGGGAAGGCATGTCCTCAGTGCACCCCCTTCCCTCTCACACCCCTGAGCTGGCCCCTCAACCAAGCTATTGGCTTCTGAGAGAACCAAGCAAGGCAATGCCCCTGCCCTTGGTCCAAGTGCAGGAAGCTGGCTCTTCTTGGGGGAAGATGCTCGGGTAGGTGCCTTGGGTCCAGGCAGACGATGGGAGGGCTCCCGCAAAGGCAGTGCCCCTTCGGCCCTCCCCTAGAGGACGTTCCCAGAAGGGCATGAGGTTCCAGAGAAGGACCTGAGTCTCCTTCCCCCTCATACCTAAGGGCTGAGTGAGCACAAAGTCTAGCAGCCAGTAGGTCGTCCTTGTTGGACTTGGGTTGAAATGCACAGATGGGGGTGAGGGCCGGATCTTCAGGAGGCAGGGCAGGGACAAGCTGAGGCTGCCCCGGGTGGGGTGGGGAAGAGCCAGTGTGGGTTGGTCAAGAGCAGGCAAAGCCCTTCCGCCCCCTCCCCCAGCTTGCCCCCCAAAGCCTTGGGGCTCTGGGACTCTTCTGCAGAGGGTCTTGGAGCTGTTCCTCCCCTTACACCTGCTGCCAGCCCCCTGGGACTCTCCATCTGGGAACAGGTCCTAGGCTAGAGTCACGCTTGCATCCTCAGAGAACAACCCCCACACGGGAGACCCTGATGCCAGGCTGGCAGGCAGCAGGTGCTGGGCCTGGGGGAGCGCCCCAGGTGGGAGCTGGGGTTGAGCCTAGGCCGGAGCTGCAGGGAACCTGCCCTACAGGTGGGCACTGCGTGAGGAGGCGTCAGGAGCCAAGGAGGAAATGGCAGAGCAATTTCCCGAGGAAGGAGGAGAGATTCCGGGCTTGGGCTTGGAGGATGCCAAGCAGACAGTGGGCTCCTGGCCACTCCCTTGGAGGAGAAATGCAAAGGGGAGCGGCCCCTCCCTCTCCCTCCCCGCCAGGACTGTAGTGAGTTTGGGGTTCTTTGCTTCCCCCTCCCCAAGCCTAGGAGAACATTCCCCCAACACCTTCATTGTCCTCAGCTGCTGAGCTCCCTTCCCTGCAGGTACCCCTGTCTCCCTGCTCGCTGCTCCTGCGGTTCCCCACCCCCAGAAGCCTCCCTGCCCTGCGGCTGCACCAGATTCCCACCTGCCCCCTGGCACCCTCTCAATTCACAGTTGGCACCGCCGATGCCACTCCGGTCCCCCGTGCCCACAATCTTGGCCCAAAGCTGCCAGGATTCTTGCCCTGGGGTCTTTCAGCTCTTGCACCCCGATGGCACTGGTGATGGGGAGCCCGGGGTACCTCTGAGGGCACTGGCGGCTCCCGCGGGGGCAGCGGTTCCTCGCTCTGCCACACACGTTGTCCTTGGGCTGTTGGGGTGGGGGGTGGGGGAGAGGTCCTTGTGGGGACACCAGGAAGCCGGCCTCGGGCATCAAGCCACGCAGTGTCCGGACTGCGAGGTCGGGGTCCGAGCCGCTGCCTCTCGAACCCGCGCCCCACGGGCCGTGATGACCCTGGGGGGTGGGGGGTGCAGTCCGTGCGGCACCGGCCGCCAGGAGCCCCAGGCTGGGACTCCGAGACGCCGTCCGGCTCTGGCGCCGTCCGGCCCGCACGGGGCCGCGCTTACCTGGGCTGGCCGCCTCCGGGTCCCGGTACATGGTCCCCTCGTCGCTGGCTCCCTCCGGGCTCCTCAGAGCCGCCTGCGGCCGCGCGCTGCTCCGCCGCCGCTGCAGGACATGGGGCCGGGCGACCCCCGGGGGCGGGTCCGAGGGCGGGGGCCGCGAGGGCTGCACCGAGCCGCCGAGCCGGGGAGCGGGGGCCGCCCGCCAGCCCTCCCGCCCGCCGCCGCGCCGCGCCGAGCCGCCTCCCTCGGCCTGCGCGCCGCGTGTGCGCGCCGGAGCGTGTGTGAGTGTGTACGAGGCGCCGGGCGTGCGTGTGTGTGTGTGTGTGTGTGTGTGTGTGTGTGTGAGCGCGCCCGGGGCACCGCCGGCGCCGCCTGCCCGCCGCCCAGCGCCGCGCCCGCTGCCGCCCACTGCCGGCCGCGCGCCGCACTGCAGCCCGCGCCCGCCACCGCCCGGAGCCGCCCCGAGGGCACGGCCGCCGCCCCGCGCGCCCCTCCCGTTCGCGGGCCCAGCGGACACGCGGGGGCGGAGTCCCAAGTGGCTGGCGTCCTCGAGGCTGCGGGGCCCACCGCCCTGCGCGACCAACCTGGCCCGTGTCGTGCGGGGCACGCCGCCCAGCCGCCCACCTCCTCGGACGTGCCCTTTGATTCGGTTCTGAAAGGCGCAGAGATCCACTCCGGGTTTTCCGCCTGGTGGCGGCTTGAGGGCGTCAGCTCCGACTCCACACCGCGGCGGGCCCCAGAAGACGGGGTGGTGTGTGCAAAAACCAGGAGTGGATTCTTTGCCAGCGCTGAGCCTGGGGCTGCCACTTGGCCCCATTCCCAGAGCGTGCACGCGGCGGGAGCGGATGAAGCTAGGACCTCTGTCCTTGGTGGGGCACTGGATTGAGTGACTCTTCTTACTCCAACCCCACAAAGAGAGAGGGAGAGAGGGAGGGAGAGCGAGCGCAGACCTTTCTGCCTCCATTCAGCCCTCTTTGACCCAACTCCTCCATGGTAAAGAAGGAAATTCCCCCTTCCCCTGCCAACCCTGGGGATGACCCTGAGAGGGCCAACTCTTGGCCCTCTCTGCCCCTTTGCACATTCAGCATACTGCAAATCAGGCCAGCTCTATTTCTTTCTCTATGTAATCGAAGGAGACAGAATCATTTCCCAAGGACTTTATGGTACTTGGGAGTTGAACCCAGGGCTTGGTACATACTTTGCAAGTGCTCTACCACTGGTCTGCACCCCTAGCCCATTTTTAATTTTCCCTTTTTTTCTTTTGGAATGGAGTCTTGCTAAGTCATGCTGGCTGCCTCTGGCCTTGAACTCACCATTCTCTTGCTCCCAAGTCCCAGCGATTACAGGCCTATACCACCCCTGTGGACTTTTAAAGGCTTGGAACCGAACCATTGGCAGTATCAAGTGTGGAGACTTCCTTGCACACACCTATGCATTGAATTACACCCCCCCATACACACACCTAACAAAGATGCAGACCCTCTCCCACAGGTGCTGTTCCTACCCTACACTGAAGAGGGTAGGCAACAGGGAAAAATCCCTGGGTTTGGAGCCACGTCCTGCTCTCCCCTCCCCTGGGAGCACAGTTCACAGGTGAGACAGCCCTTCCAGCGTCAAGGATTCCTCCTCCCACCCCAGAAAGCCACTGGCCTGGCTTTACACTGCAAGGCTTCCTTCCCAGCCACACCTCCACCTGCTGCATTGCAGCAGGCAGCCAGCACCCACAGGGACAAACCTCTGTCCCAAGTCTCCCTCAACACACACACGCACACACAGACACACACAGACACACACACACACACACACACACACACACCATCCCCTGGGACTCATGGAGCCTACCCTGAGCACACACACATTCACCTCCACCCACGGTTTTTCCGGTTGAGAAACAGATAAGGAAATTCCCCCAGCAAACCTTCTTAAAGATTGTTCCGGTGGAGAACAGATTTCCTGAGATTGAATATTCTAATTAAAAATGGAAAGGGGAAAAAAAAGGCATCTGTAAGTTAGGGCCCACAATTCCCCAGTGGCCAGAAATCTCAGCTCTCGCCTAATGGCCAAAGGGCAACTCTGTTCCATACACCCCGTGGTCATCCTCACCCACATGCAGCCAGGAATGAAGGAGCTGGCCACAGCCCCCTTTGGGGCATGGCAAACCTCAAAGCCAAGGCAATAGACCGGTATTCTAGGGTCTCTAGCCTTACCTTGTTCCCCTTCCCACCCCCAACTGCCTCTCTTGTTGCCCTGTAAAGAGCAAATAGTGCTCCCCAATCACTAATGGGCTCACTGAGAGGTTCCCTGTCCACAAATTCCTTCCTTCCAATGCCTCCTTCCCACAGTCTGAGAGCCAGGAGACAGCCAGCAGAATCCCTCATCGCTGCAACGCAACAGGTCTTAACTGAGCATCCGAAATGGCCCAGAGGAGGCGAAGGAGAGAATATCAATGAGGCAACCCAGGCTACCTCCTCAGGTGACACATGGTGAAGGCAAGGCTTCTAGAGGAGGAGGAACAGTCCCAGAGAGCTGAAAGCTACCAGCCCAGGGAGCTGGCGAGAGGCTTGGAGAAACCCCTGATCCTGACTGCCAGCCTTTTGCCATCCATTGTGAGAATCATGAGAAGGCCTTGTGCCTGCTCCCATCCCAGAGCTTACAGCCTGTCCCTTATAAAAATAACACACAGCTTCATTCACTCCCAGCAGGCATTAGACAGCTATTGTTGCAGAATGTCAGGGCTGGACAGTTCCTCAGACTTACTAGATAAGCCTCGAGAGAGAGCCTTGTACAAACTGAGGCTCCAGCGCATGGGGAGTCTTGGGTGATTTTTATTTCTTGGGTGCCTCTGGAAAGACTTGTTGTTGTTGTTGTTAGGTGCCGTGGAGTCAGTATCCGACTCATAGCGACCCTCATAGGGTTTTCAGTGGCTGACTGTTTCAGGATTGCCTTGGGAGTGGATTGCCAGGCCCTTCTCCCATTTTTGCAGTGCTGGGAATTGAACTCAGGACCTCAGAGACTACAGCGCAGCGCTCTACTAACTGAGCTAAATCCCAGCCCCTGGAAAGACTTGGAAGATGTGTTTTCTCTGGTCCTCAATCATTTTGTTTGGGGGATGCAGAGGCATCGGGAGGAAGACGGAATACAGATCTCTGTGGCTCTGCCACTCATAGCCTGGATTACCCTGTGCAGGGAGGCATCTCTGCGCCTTGCTTTCCTCACTCCATACAATGGGGACAACATCACCCATTTCCTTGATCATTGGAAGATTACGTGGGATGATCCGATTAAGCATTTAAGATGACACTTAGAGCATATAATTTATTCTCTCTCTCTCTCTCTCTCTCTCTCTCTCTTTTTTTTTTTTTTTTTGTGGTACTGGGGGTTGAACCCGGGGCCTCACACTTGCATGCTCTGCAAGTGCTGGGCCACTGAGCTACACTCTCAGCCCATTTTTTTACTTTTTGAGACAGGGTCTCTCTAAATTACACAGACTACCTCTGGTCTCGAACTTGTGATCCTCCCGCCTCCACCTCCCAAACTGCTGGGATTACAGGCGTGCGCCACCACGCCCGGTTTATAATTTATTCTTGATAGCTACTGTCATTGTTGCTGTGGGTTTATTCTTATCAGAAACACCACATACTCCCCATTCCCACGTCTTGCCAGTCTAGGAAGTTCTTTCAGATGTCTGACTTCAAGTCATTCTGCTGCATTTGAAGGCTGCTGGGACCTCACAAGAGCCAAGCCAACCGTGAGTTCCTGCTTCTGAGCACTCGTGAGGATGGAAGAAGAGGCAGGAAATGGAGTCTGCAGGAGACAGGAGGCTGTGAATCAACCCTACCCAGCTCGAAGGTCCGGCCCCCATTGGGGAGGGCCTGGGCCTCTGGTTCTCTGTTTCTCCCTCCTGGCCCCTGTAGATGGGGGCCCCAGAGAGGCCCTCTCATTCCATGACGCTGTTGGCCCCCGTGCCCTGGGTTCCATGACATGCCAGGAAATGCTGGCAGCACCTGGTTCCCCAAGGACTGACATGCTGCGTGCTGAGGACCCCTCAGGCCTGTTTCCCATCTGCCACCATCATTGGGGCCAGGTGTCCTGGGTCGGCTTCAGGGCGGGACTGGAAGCAGCGAGGAACGTTCTGTCCCTCAGGAGCAGATGCCAGGCCGCCACTTTCCCAAACAGGGCCCCTGGGGCTGCCTGGCTGTGTTGCTAGGCCACAGCGAGGAGGCTGAGCTCCAGGGTTCCCCCCAGCCTCTACCTGCAATGCTTTCCCCGGCCGCTGTCCCCTCACCCCACCCCCTGGGCTACGGGATGAATTATTAATAAAAGTGCTGAGGAAGCTGTTTGTGCGGCTCACATGACGGAACAAACACACCTCGCTCCTTGCCACACCACCCGTGTGGCAAGAGACTCGGGCTGAGGGGTGGCCTGAGCCAGGAGGGACCGGCGAGAAGGGGAACACCACAGTCCGCCCATGCTCCAGGCCAGGAGCAGGCATTTGTTCTTCCACGCTGTCCCCCTAGTCTGCCCCTTCCTCTTTTGTAGCGGCCAAGAGTCTAGAGAGGGTAAAAGCATGGAACGAACAGATGTCATCCCCCCTGGAGGGGACAGGACAGCGAGGACCTAGAAGGCAGCTTCAACCACATCCACGCCCACCTCGTCATGGTGGAGGCAGAATCAATACTTGCTGATTAATTACCTCCTTTCTCCAGACCCAGGAACCACCAAATCCCATGGCCTACCCTGGCCCCAGATCTGTCACACACCTGCTGGGCTCTGCTGTGGAGGTCTGGGCCTGAATAGGCAGGGTCTGTGCCACAACAGCAAGAGAAGGAGCCAAGGCTCGAGCTCTGGCCCTCCTTGGCCTGTTTCTCTTTGGTGGCTTGTGTGACATCTCTGGGCCATTGTTTTCTCATCCGTATAATGAGGCTAATGATTGCGCTGAACAGAGGTAAAAATACACCTGGGGACATGCCAAAGGCTGGGTGTCTTTCCTGGCTCCCTGGGGGTGACCCCAGGCACCAAGGATGCTGACCCAGGCTGATTTTCCATAGCCACAAGCCCTCAAGGGTCTCTCAGGCCCTGCTGCCCAACCGGAAACCTTCTCTTGTCAGAAAGCGGGAGCCCACCCCCCCCACCCTACCCCCTCACTTCTCCCTGTAAGCTCCTTCCCTTCCTGACTTGCCAAAGCCACGCTGATACCCACATGTGCTTGGTTCAGCCCTTCCAACACCCCACTGCCCCCAAAGCAGGCAAGTGGGTGTTCTTTCTAACCAACCTTGTTCGGAACAGCGGCCACCCTAGAACCCTAACTTCAGGCCTCCGTTCCTGCTCCTGGGCTACTCTGGGCCCCCGAAACTGGCTGAGAGCCTGTGCTAGCTCCTTGGCTTGTCAAATCCAAGCTAAGTGATCCAGGCTAAGTCACTCAATTCTGAGGCTCAGTTTACCAGTCAGCACCAGATGGATGCTGTTTTAAAACCTTAACTGGGCCTCAGACCCTGTGGGGAATCTCATGATCCCTACAGCTTCCTCCTCCTAAGAAAAATGCTTACACAAATAATGTTGTTGTTAGGTGCCATCCAGTTGGGTACGACTTATAGCAACTCTACTTAGAACAAATGAAACGCTACCCGACACTGTACCATACACACCGTCTTTTTATGTTTGAGCCCACGGTTGCAGCCACTGTGTTTTTTTCTCATTTTGAGTCACTCCACAACAACAATACATCAGCAAAAGGAGATCCCAGGGGCTTTACTGCATTCTCGTCATTAAGGTTGACTCTTCCCCAGTCATCTCTTCCCCAGTCATCTCTTGAATGCCTTCCAGCCTGGGGTGCTCATTTTCTGGCACTATATCTGACAGTGCTTCTCTGCTATTCATAGAGTTCTCAATGGCTACTTGTTTCAAGAGTGGGCTGCCAGATCCTTCTCCCTAGTCTGTCTTGGTCTGGAAGCTTAGCTGAAACCCGTCCTCCATGGGTGGCCCTGCTGGTTTCTGAAATACCAGTGGCATAAGCTTTCAGCATCACAGCAAGACGCAAGACCCCACAGCATGACAAGCTGGCAGATATGTAGGGACACACAAACATAGACACAACATTGTGCCTATCACTGAGTGTGTGCTTTTATAGGTTTTAGATGCAACTCGCTGGTCCTGGAGGACTACAAGGTCCAACTCTGGCAGTCTGAACCTGGTTCTCTACCCTCCTCATCTCCCCACCATGACTTTGGGTCATGGGGGAGGAGGGCTGGTGGGCTGTCTCCACCATTTCTCCCTCCTGCTCCGAGGCCCCCTCCCCAGCACTTGCTGTGGTTGAAGCCAGCCTTGTCTGTAGCTTGAACTGTTTTAATCCCTCTCAGAACCCATTGAACTGGCTTCACCTGCCTTTCAAGGTTTTAAAAGTTCTTTGACCAAATGCTTTCTGATCTTCCACTGATGGGAACCAAGCAGAGGTTCTTTTACCACCTTCCCGCTTCCCCCCATATGATTAGACTCTAAGAGCTCTTTTTGATATTGCAGAAACAGTCTGTGGTTTGTTCAAAGCCCTAGCCCTTGCCACCACCTCCCCCGGAAACCCAAGCCGATCAGGTCCAGCCTCCACTGCCCATGGCCAGCAGTGGCCTAGTTCATGGGGTCCCAGCGTTAGCCTACTCCCTCCTGGACTGTTTAGGACCCTGGGCCAGCCTGGCAGGGAACCCCGACCAGTTCTGGGTAGGATGCCGGGGGTGGGAGGGGGTGTTAAATATCCCCCAGACTTCAGCGGACCACCACGGCTCAGCTTCCTACGAGTTGAGGATACAGAGACAGGCATGTGGGGGCCATGGGGTCCACTGAGCTGTTTCCAGGGTTTGGTAGCCTGAGGCTGAGACAGGGAAACTGAGGCTCTGAAAAGTCCCAGAATTGGCCCGATGTGAGAGGAGACTGGAGCCGGAACACAGGAACTCAAGGCTGTGCAGAAGGCGAGCCCAGGCTGAATCCCAGCGGCAGAATCCTAGGGGCGGGGGCGGGGCACGAGTCGCCTCTGCTTCTAACAGTGGAGAGCCCGCGAATGCCCAGCTTGGGCCTGGGACCTCCATCTCCCGCGATAGGAGCATCCAGCACGCGCGTCCTCCTTCTCAGCTTGGACCGATCCTTCCCTGATGAGCGCCCTCGTGTCCGAGTCCTGCGGGGGCCGGGGCGGAGATGCGCGTGCGCGTGCGCGGAGGGGGCGCTTTGGAGCGCATGCAAGCAGGCAAACTGCCGCGGACCTGGGAGGACGCAGCCGCGCCCTCCTAGGAGGAGGCAGCAACCTATACCCAAGTACCCCAGGGAACAGCATGCGGAAGGAACCCCAACAGGGGGGCGGAGGCCCACCCGGGCCCCAGCTGGAGTTGAAGCCCGCAGTGGGGGTGGGGTCCCTCAGCAGGTCCGAAGGGAATCAGTGCAGGAGCTTGCTCACTGTCCCGGGTACATCATGCCTGGCTGTGGGTTCTCAAGGGTGCCAGGGAGGACCCGTGCGCTCCAAGAGGTGCGTGAGTGCAGATCGCCCGGCCCCACTTTCACCAAGGCCTCCGGGGGCTGCTGGGCTCTTTGGCCCTGCCAGACCCAGCGCCAGAATCCAATCCTGGCTCCGTAATAATCATAATAGCAGCAGCCACCGTTTATTGAGCTCTGAGAGCGTGCCAAGCCCGAGTGCCAAATGCATAGCACGCATTATCCCACTTAGCAGGCACAACAGCCCCATGGAGAAGTCCCGTTGTGAGCCCCTTAGCAAGGTGAGGAGGCTGAGCATTGGAAGGGGTGCGGCCCGCCTGAAGACATGGCCAGGAGAAGGGGCTGGGGGTGGGGGCGCCCGGCTCCGCCCCAGTGTGGCCTTCGTCGCCTTTGACTCCATAGAGCTTTCTGGAAGGCTGAGCAGGCACCTGGGGCAGCCCCTCAGTGGGGAGTAGCCCTGCTTATGGAAGTAAAGGGGAGCCGATACCAGCAGCATGGTGACCAGGAAGAAGAAGGAGACTCTCCCACCTCTCTGGCTGCTCCATTTCCTCCTGGGTGCCCTGTCTTCCTGCCCCCACCCCTCCAGGTTGTGAGTGGCCTTCAGTGCTCTGTCCTCAGCCCTCCTTTTTCTTCTCACCCCACACTCTCTCGCTGTGATCCCAGGGTTAGCTTCCGCCCAACTCCCAGCCCTGTCTCTGGGGCTCTGACCTCCCTCCCCAGCCCAGCACCCGTGTTCTTCATGAGGCCTCGCCACCCAAGCGGATTGAGCTCGTTACCTTCCCAGGAAGGCAGCCCCTCACTGGATCACACGGCACGTCTGAAGGCTTCATTGCTCTCCAGAGCCCCATAGCAGTTTCCCAGATGTTCCTGAGGCGCTTCCCCCTCTTCTGCTCAGAACGCCTCACATCCTGGGCTCAGACTCTGCCACCGCCTCCCTCAGCCACCAGTACACCCTCCACCATGGCAGTGGCTCCTGACCAGTCCCCTGCCTCCTTCAGCTCCCCCGTCCCCCCATATTGTGCAGTCCCCTGCTGTGATTTTTCTGAGAGACAAGATCGGATTGTGCCTTTGATTGTGCCTTGGTCCCCAGCCCCTGGGCCTCCGGTGGCTTCTCTCTACTGGTGGAGTCAGGTGTGAGCAACTCTGCTGGAAGTGTGCTCCTCCCGAGGGTGGGTCTCTGCTTCCTGCCTCCCTGCCTTGCTCAGTGCCTTCCTTCAACTAAACACTGTCTCTGAGTTTCTACCTATGAGTTTCTGCCCTTCCAAGCCCATCTCCTGTGCCATTTTTTCCAGGGAGCCAACACGGGGGTAAGAGGCAGACGATGGAACCAGAGCACTGACAGAGAAATGCTCAGGGCCCATTCTAACTAACTCTGCCCTGGGCAAGCGTTTCCATTTCCCCAGGCTCATGAATGCCAGGCCTTCGTGTGGGGGAGGAGAACTGGAAGAAGACCTAACCTTGCCCTCCAGCATGGGGCAATTTGAGGAGCACCAATGCAGACATAAACCAATACTCTGACACCATAGAAGACAAAACCATGACCTTAGCCCTGGAGACATCCAGAAGCTTCCCAGATCCTCAGCACCTTTCATCAAGCCTGAGCCTCGTAGATCTTTGCTGAATTAAATTGGTTGGCAGAAGAAAGGGGACATAGGAGAGACCAAAGAGGAAAAAGAAGGTTAGGGTAGCGGTGCATTTTCACAGCGCCGGCACAAAGTGGCCCTGTCACCCTCCCCAGAGGGATGTCTTATGGACAAATGAGATCATGGACGCTCCCTGCTCTGAACTCTTGGGAAGAAAGGAGCTATATAAATATATCAGCGATATTCTTAGTCTGTCCCCATCAGACCAGGTAAAGCATTCTATGCATGAAGGCTGTTTCCTCCCTGGGAAAATCAGGTGTGCCCTGTGGCAGCTCACTTCTCCCTCTGGGCTTCAGTGTCTCCACCTACAACACAAAGATGTGGGAGGACACAGTCCTGAGGCCCTCGGGCTTCACCCGGGAGATGCTCTGTGACAGCCGTCTGACCAGGACACCCCCTTCCTATCCTCTCCTGCTTGCCATGCCCTGGGCTAAGCGGAGTCCTCCCCACAGTGTCACAAAGGCCATTTCCTGCAATGATGTTTATCTGTCTGGTCAAACAAAGCCATGTAGAAAGTTAGGAAGGGTGGATTTGGGGGGTCCCAAGTTCCCCTATAAATCCTGGAGCATATGCGTAAAGCCTATTTTGTATAAAAGCCTCCAGTGTGGGCCCCTCCCCTCCATCCTAGGTCCAAGGTCTGGGTTCCCCTGTGACAGCCCCAGCCTTCTCCAAACCCCCATAGGGCTTGTCCTGATGGCCAAGAGGATTGGGGTACAAGATCCTCCAGTGAAAGGAGGAGGGGCTGCTGCAGGGGAGAAGCATCTTCCCTAAGATCTCCTTGCCCCTCTGATGGGGGCCCCTTTCCCAGCTCTTGGCCAATGTGTTACCAACCCCCACCCCTGTAAAGCAGAGACCTTAGCCACGTTCCTACCTCCCTTCTTCCTCACCCAACACATTTCACTGGTGACTAGTCCTGATCCCACTCCTGCCCACCGCCCCACTGTCTCTCTATTTCTTCGTAGCCTCCCCACCTTCCTCTGCCCTAGCCCTGGTCCTCTCACCCCTCATGACCTTCCTCCCTGACCCCCCATCCCCTGCTCAGCCTTCAGTCTGGCTCCCCTCCCATCCATTCATCTGTGGGCATCAAGAACATGAGAGGAATCACACCTCTCTCTCTCTCTCTCTCTCTCGCTCTCTCTCTCTCTCTCTCTCGCTCTCTCTTTCTCTCTCTCTTTTTTTTTTTGCGGTACTAGGGGTTGAACCCAGGGCCTCACGCCTGCGTGCTCTGCAAGTGCTGGACCACTGAGCTGCGCCCCCAGCCCTTTTTTTTTTTTTTTACTTTTTGAGACAGGGTCTCACTAAGTTACACAGACTGACTCTGGTCTCCAACTTGCGATCCTCCTGCCTCTGCCTCCTGAACTGCTGGGATTGTAGGCATGCACCACCACGCCCAGCTACCACGTCTCTCTTCACCCCAATACCCTTCTATGGATCTCCATGGCTTTCAGGAAAAAGCTCGGCCTCCCTGGCTGGCTGGCAGCTCCCTTCCTGACCTATCCAGAGCAGGGAGGTGATCTTTGAGAAGGTCGTGAAGGCGAGAAAGAGCACATTTCAGAGGGAAGGAACAGTGGGTACAAAGGTAAGGAGATGCCATGGCACCTGGGATGGGGAGTGTCCAAGACCTGATTTGGCAGGAACCTGGGATGAGTCTATCAGGCACACCTACTGTGTGCCAAGTGCTGTTGTCATGGTGGAGATGTAGCAGCTGAGTCCAAAACAATGATCCCTCCCCTGAGGAAGACGGCACCCTAGCAGGGGAGACAGACAACCAGCAGGAAGCAAAAGTATACTCGCCGTGACAATGAGAGAAGACGCTGAGGGCTTCGGAAGAGTAAGAGGAGGCGGAGGAGACGCCAGGGCCACTTGGGATGCCAGGGGCTGATTGTAACATTAAGAGAGTTGGACAGGGTAGGCCTCATTGAGATGGTGACATCTGAACAGACTTGAGGGAGCAGGGAGTCTGTGGGTGACAGTGTACCAGGGACAGAGAACAGCCAGGGCAAGGACCTTGAGTGAGGCTATCCCTGGTGTGGTGGAGGGACAGCTAAGAGGCTTTGGGGCTGGATCTAAGAGAGGAAGCGAGAGGAGACACAGGGGATCGGGGGGCAGACAAGGCAGAGCAGGTCACAGGAAGGGCTTTGGGAGATGAGAGCCAATGGAGTATTTTTTTTTTTTTTTTTTTAAGAGAAAGGACAGGAAAGCCAGGCGCGGTGGCGCATGCCTGTAATCCCAGCGGCTCAGGAGGCAGAGGCAGAAGGATCAAAAGTTCGAGACCAGAGGCAGTCTGTGTAATTTAGCGAGAGCCTGTCTCAAAAAGTAAAAAAGTGACCTGGGGGTGCAGCTCAGTGGTCCAGCACTTACAAAACATGCAAGTGTGAGGCTGTGGGTTCAACCCCCAGTACCGTTAAAAAGAAAAAAGAGAGAGAGAGAGAGAGAGAAAGGACAGGAGCTGACTTACATTAGAAAAGAATAGCTGTGGCTGCATGTGGAGGGAGCCAGGCAGCACCAGGGAGACCAAAGGCTGCTGCTGCAATAATACAGGCAAGAAATGATGGTGGCCGGATGCTGTGAGGGTGGTGGGGAGGATTGGATCCTGGATCTATTTTGAAGGCAGAACCAACAGGATTTCCTGATGGATTGGATGTGGGTTGTGCTGAAAAGGGAGGAGGTGCAATCGCCCGCAAGGTTTTGGCCTGAGCCCTGGTAGGATGGGATTGCCAATGGTTGAACTGGGAAGTTTGCTCCAGCAGTTCTTCTCCCCAATGTCTTCTCCTTAATGCCCACCCCCAGAGGCATTTTAGGCTTTTTCCCAATCACTCTTCGCTATAGAATTTTAATACTGCAGCTACCGTGCATACATACTGACGTATTTTGGCTCTCTGGAGAGCCGCAAACTATTGGAATATCTAATGCGCTTTGTCCCCCAAGCGCCCATTTTTGCCCCCTTGGGGGAGACAGCATCCTGGGGAGGATGCCTGTGTTCAAGCAAGTGACAGTGGAGCTCAGCTTTGCCCACACTGGATTTGAGCTCTTTAGGACAGGATGTCACCTAGAGGGTTGGACAGTTGAGGGCTAGGCTGGAGGTTTGGATCTGGGAGTCATTGGCACTGATGCCCTTTGAAGCCATGAGACTGGGTGAGCTTACCAGGGGAGTGGGTGCACAAAGAGATGGAGATCAGAGACTGAATTCGGGGTACCCCATGTTGTTTGGAGGGCTGGGAGAGCAGAGAGAACCAGCAAAGAAGTCAGAGCGGCTAGAGAGGTAGGAAAGAACCAAGGGAGCACAGTCAACTGCAGGGACGCACAATGGACAATGGAATCAGGGCTACAGGGCTCAGGGAGGCAACTGTGTCAAAGGCGTCCCAAGAGCAGGTAGCACAAAGACAGAACTGACCATTGGGGAGCCACGTGGAGACCTTTAGAGATCTTGACAGGAGCATCTTTGATGGAGTGGTGGGGACAAAAGCCAGATTGGAATTGGTTTAAGAGAGAAGAGGAGGTGGGGAGCCCATGGCAGTGGATAAGAGACAACTCTAGAAGGAGTTTTGCTGTCGAGGGGAACAAGGGGGGTAGTAGGCAGCCAGGGGAAAAGCAAGATCCAGAGTGAGATGAGAGAAACAGCACGCTTGCTCACTGGTAATGATCCATGGAGAGGAAAGAACGGGGAGGTGGTGACTTCTGCAGGATGTCCTTGAGCCGATCAGAGGGGCTGGGCTCTGTGTCTGAACGGGGAGGAGCGTGGGAAGTCATCTCTCCTAGGATTCAGGAGGCAGAGCATGTGGGTACAGATGCTGGTGGGGGCGGACATGCCTGGGCGGGGCTGGAAGAACTTCCGAGAGCCTGGATTGTCTTCGGGGAGTGGGAAACAAGGTCAATGGCTCAAAGTGAGGACTGGGAGGGGAGGGGACACATGGGTAAGGGGGAGCAGGGATCAGTAGTCCCTTGCACCTCAGGTTAGCCGCCTGCCTCAGAGTCCGGGGGTCCCTGACTCCACTAAATTGAAAACCTTTAAGCACATCCTGCTCCAGTTCCACCAGAATTCTCGTGGTCTGTAAGGGCTGGGCGATCAGGCAGCCAGCACTGGACTTCTCCTGTGCCACTTACTTGCTGTGGAACCTGCGACAAATTTTTTTATTTTTAATTTTTTTCTTAACGTCCCCATGCCTGATTTCTTGTATGTAAAATAGGTGCAATGGTAGAAGTCAGCACTGTGCTGTTGCTATTATTATTATTATTTGTGTGTGTGGTGGTGGGGGTTGAACCCAGGGTCTCACGCTTGCATGCTTTGCAAGTGCTGGACCACTGAGCTGCACCCTCAGCCCATTTTTTTTCACTTTTTCAGACAGGGTCTCACTAAGTTACACAGACTGCCTCTGGTCTTGAACTTGCGATCCTCCTGCCTCCACCTCCCGAGTCACTGGGATTACAGGCGTGGGCCACCTCGCCCAGCTTGCTGTTGCTATTTTGTACCTGCTGTCTGGGCAGAGGGGGGAGGGCTCAGTGGACGGAGAGTAAACAGAGACACTACCTGCTGCTTGCCAAGGAGTGGGGACACAGGGCGATGTCACATCTGTGTCCTGGCTGAGGGAGCATTCTGACCTCCCAACTCCAGGACCCAACTCCGCCCCGTGAGCTGAGACCCTCGAAAGGGCTCTCTGGTGACCATTGGCCCACAGGGGACAGACAAACCAGCACAGCCCAGTGAAGCTGAGGTCAGGGCCACAATGGGCACTTTCAGTAGAGCCCCTGGGGCAGGGATGAAGCCTCCTTCCCCGGCTCCACCCTCAGGACTTCCTCCCAGCCTGGCCCTTCCTGTTTTAGCTCCCTGGCTCTTGGAGGCCATTTCCTCCACAGGGTCAGGGTGGCGGTTGCTTTCCCTCTCCGGAGAGCAGACCTTTCTGGACTCGTGAACCTTCAGAACTGGGCCTTTGACACCCCTGGATAGCCCCTCCCCCGGGGGCTGCGAGAGGTGGGGCTCAGTCAAGGGTGTGCCTCGTGTGCGCATGCGTACCATGTGTGTGAGACGTAAGGAGCGGCTAAGAAGTTTGGTGGGGGCGCCTGTAATCCCAGAGGCTTGGAGGCTGAGGCAGGAGGATCGCAAGTTCGAGACCAGAAGCAGTCTGTGTAATTTAGCGAGACCCTGTCTCAAAAAATTAAAAAAATTAAAAAAAGGGGGGGGGGCTGAGGGGGCAGCTCAGTGGTCCAGCACTTGCAACGCATGCAAGAGTGAGGCCCTGGGTGAAACCCCCAGTACAGCAAAAAAAAAAAAAAAAAAAGAAGAAGAAGAAGTAGTAGTTTGGTGGGGACAAATCAAATGTGCCCTTGTACCCTTCTGTGCCGGCAATAGAACATAGACCATAGGAAGAAAGCTGGCAGCTCTGGAAGGGGCCTCGGAGCCCTGCATGGGGACCTGGTGTGCCCGGCGGGAGCCTCTCGCCCCCAGAACTCCACTCTTCACCAGCTGGAGGTAGCAATAAAGCCTCCGTCACAGGGGGCCGCGAGGAGCAAGGGCTAATGGGCCAGAATGGACCGCGTTGACAATTCTGAGAGCCACAATGTTCCTTCCGTCCCCGAATGCCTGGTGTGGAGGGCTGGAGAGGGAGCTGCTAAGTACCAGGTGGTGTTAAAGCTGGGGTGGAGACGGGGGCAAAGTGCTCAGCAGAGCCTTCGCCCTGCTTCTCGCCCACTTAATGAACCAGCCAGCATTCACAAGGAGCTTCCTCCTCAGGCCCTGGTGGCCACTGGCGCCTGCGCTAATGCCAGGCTGTCCTGATGGCTCCTGGGTCCTGTAAACAGGCAGCCTGATAGAGCACTGGCTCCCAGGAGCCCCTGCCGGTCTCCCACCCTTGTGCCAAGCCCTGCCCCTTGCTCCCCCTGTACCATCTTGCAGTGCTGCGGCACTGGGTTCAGGAACAATGCAGAAGGTGGGACCTGAGTCTTCACTTAGCAATGTCCTACAGGGTAGCATGTTGTTGTTAGGTGCTGTCGAGTCGGTATCCGACTTATAGCGACCCTACATACAACAGGGGAAACACTATTGTCAGTGCTTCTCTGCTGTTCAAAGGGTTTTCAATGGGGAATTGATTTTTGGGAGTGGGTTGTCGGGTCCGTCTCCAAAGCCTACAGCATCTGGTGTTCCCAGGTGGTCTCCCATCCAAGTACTAACCAGGCCCGACTCTGCTTAGCTTCAGAGATCTGACGGGATCTGATGCCACAGGGCTATGGCTACAGGCTCTGGTAGCATACCAGAGGAAAAACCAGACACGGCATGGGACTTACCTAAGGGGCACAGAGTTCTTTCTAGGCCAGCCTACCACCTCCTCGGCAGCAGCCAGATTCCCCACTTCCCCAGGGAACCAGAGAATAGAGGAAGTTCCACCTTTTCTGCTTCCACGAGCGATGTCAAGCCAGAAGTGTAGCACAGAGTGATGATAACTGTTCCTTTTTATTGAGGACCAACTCTGTGTCAGGCAATGTTCTAGGTGCAAGGAACTCCGTGGTGAATGAGACAGGGGCTGCCCTTCAGAGCTCGTGCGGCTGCAGTCAATCTTTATCATGTCCTGTGTGGCTACTGCTGCGATCCCAGCTTCCCAGGTGGAGAAACCAAGGCCCAGGGGATGTAAATGACCATCAGGCAAAGGCAGGTTCCATAGCCAGTGAGTGGCAGAGCAGGGCTTGGAGCCCAGGTGTATCAGACTTCCTTCCCAGCCTGGCCTCTTCACCGCTGGGATATGCCAGGCGGAGCCCTGGGCTGGGAGTCAGAAGACGTGCATTGGTCACTCAATGGGGTCTGGGCTTTGAGTCAGCTTTCTCCACCCTGGACCTCAGTTGCCTCAGCTCCCTGCTCTGTATGGGATCCAGAAGTTTCCTTGCAGTATTTCTACACTTTTAGAATGTGGAAAGTCCTGGCAATCTGGCTCCCCACAAGATCCAGGAAATATTTCTCTTCTCCCTGCAGCTGTACCCACATAGGTGGGACAGGAGCCCAGCCCTTGCAGTGTAGGGAGGAAAAGAAGCTGTTGCCTGCAGCAGCCCGGCCTGGCTTTGCTGCAGTCCTCTAGGTGACCTTGCATTCCAAAGTTCCACCTCTGGTCTCAGCCCACGATTGTACATTCCGTGCCATTCCAAGTTCTAGCCTTGACTCTCTCCTCCAACTTGCTGTGGGGCCAGGGAAGCCCTGCCTATCTCTTTGTTGTTTTTAGGTGCTGTGGAGTTGATGTCCGACTCATAGCAACCCTATGTACAACAGGCGAAACACTATTGTCAGTGCTTCTCTGCTGTTCACAGGGTTTTCAATGGTGGATTGATTTTTGGGAGTGGGATGCAGGGTCATCTCCCAGGCCTACAATATCTGGTGTTCTCAGGCGGTCACCATCCAAGAACTAACCAGGCCTGACCTGCTTAGCTTGAGATCTGACGGGATCAGATGCCACAGTGGTACGGCTGCAGGCTGCCCTCTCTAGCCTTGGTTTTCATGTTGATGGGATGAGCTCACGCCTGAGCTTCCCCAGACTCCGCTCTAATTGCATAAGCTTCTTGAGCCGTTGTGGGAGGCCCAGCACTTCCTGGGAACTGAGTCAGGCTGAGTGTGTCTGCCGGTCATGAACTCCACTCCAGCCTGGACCTCCTCCCCATAAATGAGCAAGGGAAGGGTGACAATCCTCAGCTGCTCCTGGGCCTCCCCCCTCCCCCATCTTGCCCTCCCCTTCCCCGGTCCTATTCTCTGAGTCCAGAGCTAACAGGGAGAGCCATTTTCTCTGCCTCCTCCCCACCGGCCAGAGGGAGGCTGGGGGCACGGGGAAGACGCGTAGGTGGCCAGAGGATCACGACAGGTAGAGCTGGGCGGTGGTGAGGGCTCTGTGGAGACCACGCTCAGCTGGAAAGGCATTTCTCATCGTGGGCGCGCCTGCCAGGTAGTGGGAGGACCATTTCTTTCTTTGCTTTTTTTATAGCTATCCAACGTGGCTGGGAGTGAGGGGGCTCAGGGAGAAAGACTCTGAGAGGGAGAATGAGCCAGGGGACCATGGCTTGGGCTCAGACGGGTGGACACTAGCACGCAGGTCCTCCCCCTACCCCACAGATTGCACCCCAGGCTGGGCAGGGGAAGGGGAAGGGCTGAGGCTGCTCTCCTCTCCTCCAGGTCTCTTGTACTAGCAACCCATGGGCACAAGTGCCCCTCTCATTTCCCAGATAAGGCAGCTGAGGCTCAGAACAGACAAATGACTGGCAGATTATAGGGCGTGAGGCAGGGATCGAGCCTCGCAGTTCTCCAGCCTCTTCAGGTAGGGACAGGCTTTGGGAAGCTCGCCGATGGGTGAACATCATCTCCCCTTCTTTATTAAAAAGGGTGGGAAGGGGCCAGGCACAGGAGAGGGACCAACAGGCCAGCTCAACTACTGAGACTTCCCAGCATGCTCCGGGCCTTCTCTACACTGCAGACCCCCTCCTCAGACTGGAGGCCCTGACTGGCTAACTCCTATCCATCCTCCCAGTCTTAGTTTAGTGGTTGCCCCCTTCAGGAGGCCTTCCCTGGTCTCCCCGGGGTTAGGCATCTCTGCTACATGTTTCTGCTGCTCCCTGGGCTTCCCTCCAGGAGAGGAATCACCTGGTACGTACCTGTATTTCTCCTCACTGGACTGGGAGTTTCTGAGGAGAAGACTGTGCTTCATTAGCCTCTAATATCTGTAATCCCAGGACAACCCAGCAGGAAGCTGGGTATACAGTTTGCCCCCAGAGCTGTCTGTGGAACGAGCGAATGACTGCATAGGCATCTGTAGAGATCGGCTTTGTGTCAGCCCAGCCCTAGGGAGCACGAATGTGCACAATGGTCCATGGCGCTTCCAGCGGGTGTGGTAGGAGCTCAGAGCAGGGAAGGGTGGCTTCAGAATAGGGATGCAAAGAATCTCCAGGGAGAGAGGCCAGGGGCCCTGAATGACAAGTCATTTGGGGCAGGGATTAAGAGCTAGGAGTTGACTTCATGCCCCAAGAAGAGGCTGCTTGGTCCTGAGCCTAGTATTGCACCCAGGAATGGGCCCGTGAGAGAAACTGCTCTCCTGGGAAGCTGAGGCATATTTTGGAGAGCCATTTCTAGGTGAACCCAGAAAGGGCAAGCATCATGCCCAAGGTAACACAGCCAGGCTGCTGTTCTGACCTAGGGCTCTGCACACCGTCCACCCCTGTGCTCCCCCACCTTGGCAGCCTTCTGGCTCCAGGCAAACAAACTGCCAGGCTCTGGGAATGCAGCATCGGAGGGAGGTGACAATAAAAGCTTTATCAAACAGCACGTAGGAGGCAGCCACAAATTTCAGCCGCTAAGTAATCCTCGTCGACCGTTCACTTAGCAGAGCGTGAGCCTCTGAGGTGTTGGCGCCGCCGGAGTTCTGCCCCTGCAACGGCCAGCTCCGCAAAGCTGGGGAAACAGAGTCACGGTTCGAACATGAAGCCCAGGAAGGCACGGGCTGGAAGATGACTGAATTTTCAGAAGCCAGGCCATCCCGGAGGCACCCCACCCCCCGCCGGCTGCTCCCAGGGAGGCAAGAAGCCTCCCTTCTGGCCTTGGAAAGGCTATTCAGGAAGATGGAGTCAGCGCTGCCCATGCCCAGGTGGGGGACGGAGGAGGCTCAGCCAAGGGAGCCCTCTGCTGAGTGATGTCAGAGCCAGGCTGCCCCCACGGACCTCGGCTGCCTCTCTGAGTGCCCCAAGGGGCCCAGGGGAGGAGTCCTGCCCTTGTCCAGTGCATCCTCAGCCAGGACCATGGAAATGAGGCCATGCATGGACCCTACTGTGGAGGGGCTGAGCTGAGGGCCTTTCTGAAGGCGACAGGGGTCAACCTCACCTCTGAGCCCACACATAGTAATGTGGGACCTGCCTCTGCCCTGCCTCCCTGGGCCACCTCAGTCCCATTCTCACGCCTCTCTGGGCCTCAATTTCCCCCCATCTGTCAAGTGGCTGGAAAGGTCTCTAAGGTCCAGTCGTTGGATAATACCTTAAAACGAGGCATGAAGCACCTGCCCGGCACCCACCCTCCCCCTGCTCTGCTCTGGCCTCCATCGAGTGGAGATTTTTGTTTGTTTTTGTTTTCCTCATTGTGTCCCCAGCCCTAGGACCGTGCTTGTTGTGTAATAGAGCTATGGGTGGCTTTTAAATCCCAGCAGCCACCTCATGTCCCTGCTGCAGGTCCCTCCCTTTCCAAGGGCTTCCTGATCAATCCCTCAGCCCCCTGGTTCCCATGGTTCCCTCAGAGGCCGGGCTGCATCACAGGCTGCTGTGCACAGGTTGGCATGCAGATCGGAAAGTGGCCTCCCCCACTTTCTGGTCCACCTTCTCCTTCCTATCACAGGTATGTAGGCGCTGTGCCTGCTTTTAGATCCCTCAGGCACAGTTAGGATGAGCGCCGGGGCCTTGACTCACCCACAACAGCCCAGCGAAGGCCTGGCCCAGGCACTGGGAAGTGAGGGAGACCATGTCTTTAAAACCTCCTGGGATTAGCCGGGTGCGGTAGCGCACGCCTTTAACCCCAGTGCCTTGGGAGGCCGAGGCAGGAGGATCGCAAGTTCGAGACCAGAGGCAGTCTGTGTAATTTAGCAAGACCCTGTCTCAAAAAGTAAAAAAATGGGCTGGGGGCGCAGCTCAGTGGTCCAGCACTTGCAAAGCATGCAAGCACAAGGCCCTGGGTTCAACACCCAGTACCGCAACAGCAACAACAACAAAAAATACCTCCTGGGATTTTGGAGTGGGGGCCTGAAGGCCTCCCAGCCTCATCCTGGTCCTAGGGGAGCAGGGATGGGGATTTGAGGGGCCAAGCAGGGCCTGGGCTGAGAGATCTGTTCTGCACAGCCCGAGAGAGACGTTTTGTCTCCAGCCCCCCGTTGGGGCCTCACTCTGGGTGCCCTGGGCTGAGCTGGGGACCCTGGGATGAACCAGCCCAGGTCTTGCCTTTCAGGAGCTCACGAGGTGAAGGAGAAGACAGAGGGTGTCGTGGGCCATTGGAGGTAGTCATGGAACAATGAGGGGATGGGGTGCAGTCGGGGTGGCCCTTTATTTGGTGGGTTCAGGCGTCACTGAGGAGGGACTCCGCTGGCAAAAGCAGCAGTGCATGTCCAGCTGCCAAGGTCGTGTCCTACAGTGCGTGGCTGAATGCTGGCCCCTCCCCCACCCCGTGCCATGTGCCCTTCCCCCCAACCCCTTAGTCTCAGTTTCCTCGTCTGTAACAGTGGGAGTGGTGTGGCTTCGGTAGTGGCCCGGGGTTGCCCTAGAAGTTTTTCATGGACCTCTCTAGGAACAAAGGGGAATTCTGCAGGAATAAGAGGGGGTGAGGTGCCCACGGGGCAGGAAGCTGGGTGGCAATGAGGTCCTGGTGGCCAGGCAGGCAGGACAAACAGGGCTGTCTGTTTAGGCAGGGAGGGGAGCTGGGAGTAGAACGCCGCCAGCCAATTAGAGCGTCTCTCCAGGCCCGATGTTTGCGGATGGAATAAGGGAACGGGTGTGTCAACAGTGGGGATGAGGTGGCCCCGTGCTACACACACACGCACGCCTGTCCCTGGAGCCAGCCGTGGAGAGGGCCAGCTGGCAGGGGCCCTGGGGAGCCCAATGTTCCTGCAAAGAGAGCCAGCCCAGACTTGTCTCCAGCCCTCTTCCCCAGTTTCAGTTTGAAGAAAGGGGCAGGGGAGTGTGGCCCAGCCCCTCGGGGTGGGAGGGAGGCGCCTCTGCACCTGCTGATGAGGTTGCCAGCTTTGCACCCCGGGGAGGTTCCAAACTGGTTCTATCTTGACTCTGCCACCGGCTTGATGGGTGACCCTGGGCCAATCCCTTCCTTCCCTCAAGTGCAGGCTCACTGTCACTTTCAGCCCCTGCCATGAGAGGCTAGGAGGTAATGCATTAGCAGTGCACCGGGGCCGGGGAGGGGGGGCAGCACTGCTTCTGCCCAAGCAAGCGAGTGGTTCTGCCTAAAGCTGTTTGTCTGGCGACTCCTTTGTGCACGGACCAATGGCGCCAAGCTCCTGCTCAGTGCTGGGGGCGGGGGTTGACATGAGGGAGCAGCTGGCTTCTCCACCTTCCGTGAGCTTCTTTTTCAGAAGGGGAGCCACCCATCCTGGACTGTGCCCAGGGGCCACGTGAGGCTCCTCTTCTTCAATACAGGGTCACCCAGACTGTAGTAGTTCATGCCCCAGGACTGCATTTGCTGGCCAGGTGACCTTGCCTGTGCCCTCTGGGCCCATCTGTGAACCGGGGATGATGACACCAACCTATTGGGTTGCTGTGACATCACCCGGCACAATGCCTTCCGCAGTAGGTGCTTCAGAAGCCTCAGCTGCTACTATTGTTACCAAGGATCCCAATAGCTCCGCCCAAGTTCTAGGAAAGAAAAAGTTCTGTGAGCCGGGCAGGGTTAGGAGAGAGGGGCCTGAGGACCTCAAAATGGATGAGCATCCTTAGGTTGGGTGGAGTAAACGGTCCTACCTCGTGCTTAGGCCCCTCATCCCTCCCTGTGCACCTCACCCACACCCATCAAGGCAGCAAGCAGTTCGATTGTCCTTTAATGGGCCTCTCAAGCCATCAACACACACAGAAGCCCAGGGCTCCAGTCAGAAAAAAACATCTTCCCGTGGTAGGCCTGCTGGCGCAGAGAAGGAGAGCACCCGCCCTATGGGGCTCCCATCACACCGATGGAGAAACGGCGGCCCAAAGCTGGGCTTGAGGGCGCACGCCTGTAATCCCAGTGACTCACGAGGTGGAGGCAGGAGGATTGCACATTCAAGACCAGACGCAGCCTGTGTAATTTAATAAGACCTTGTCTCTGTCTCAAGACAAAAAGTAAAAAATGGGGCAGGGCAGAGTGGCACACGCCTATAATCCCAGCGGCTTGGGAGACGGAGGCGGAGGCCGGAGGATAGCAAGTTCGAGACCAGAGACAGTGTGTGTAACTTAGTGAGACTCTATCTCAAAAAGTAAAAAAAAAAAATGGGCAGGGGGCGCAGCTCAGTGGTCCAGCACTTGCAAAGCATGCAGGCACGAGGCCCTGGGTTCAACCCCCAGTACTGCAAAAAAAAAAAAAAAAAAAAAAAGTAAAAAACGGGCTGAGGGTGCAGCTGGGAGGTACAGCACTTGCAAAAGCATGTGTGAGGCCCTGGGTTCAACCTCCATTACTGGAACAAAACAAAGAAACAAACAAAACTCCCAAAACCCTGAGGTCCAAGTATTCAAAACATCAGTCATTTTACCATCTGTCAGGGCCCCCTGCCCCGTTGTCGGGAGCAGAATGGGGCTCAGAGCTCCCTCACCCGAGGCCAGGTGTGCCTTAGCTCCACTCCTGCCCTTCCAGGGGTACCAGGCATCCAAGTGCACCCTCTGCAGAGCTCCCCAGGGGAAGCAGGTGGTATCAGAGTCTGCTGGGAACGCGCTGCCCTGGGCCCCAGCTGCTGCACAGATGTGCGGGGTAGGGGGGAAAGCACGTGGAATGGGGTGCTGAAGGCAGGGGCCATTGCAGCTCAGGCTGAGTCACTCGTCAGCCCCAGGAGTGGTAATGAGGGGATTAGGGTTATTACCACGGAATGACTCCAAGTGCGTTCGCTCACCCCAGCAACCGCCGCAGAAGAGCTGGTCACACCCAGCTGCCACGCCGCCACGCCAGGGCAGGCTCGTCCCTGCCCTCCTAGCGACCACGGCAGCCTCTGTGGCCAACATAGGCATCATTAGTGCTGCCCGTGCATGCTCACAGCCCACGGACCCCCCTTCCCGCTCCTCCTCCTGAGCCTGGCAGGGGACACAGAGCCTGACTGGGCATTCACAAGCGGGCACGGTGA
Organism: Pedetes capensis; assembly: GCA_007922755.1. NCBI lineage: Eukaryota > Metazoa > Chordata > Mammalia > Rodentia > Pedetidae > Pedetes > Pedetes capensis. The sequence goes on from VMDO01015720.1 coordinate 48,390, forward strand.
TGCCCGATCAGAGAAGCAGGTGTAAAATCCTCTGCTCAGCTGCAACGGGGGCAAGCACAGGGTGTGGCAGGGATGCAGCCTTTGTCTGGTCACCTCCCAGGAGCATGGACAACAGGGCCACCTAGATCCTGCCCAGGGACACCTCAGTCTCCCACGAGGGCGACGCCTTCTTCCTCCCTGGGCCTTGTGCCTTTGCTCTGCTCCCTCGGAAGCTTCTGCTCCACTCAACAGGAACAGAACCCACGTGTCTGAGTGGCCTAAGGCTGAGATGCTAAGCTGCAGGCCAAGGTGGCAGTAATAATAGCAAACAAGTGGCTGAGCCTTAGTGCTTACTCTGTGCCAACAGGCTGTGGGCTAGGTGCTGGGCCTGCTGCAGTTCACATTATCCTCACAAGGGCCGTACAGATGGGTGTATGATCATTCCCATTCTACAGATAACATGCCCAGAGAGGTTAAGCCACTGGCTCCAGGTCACACAGCTGGTGACCAGTACAGCTGGATTTCCACAGAAGCGTCCTGAACCCAGAAGTCTCTTTCAACTCCCACCTTCTGTGGATTCACAGCACTTGCCCCAAGGCCTCTCTGCCAGAGTTGGCCCCACCAACCGTCCCTGCCAATCATCTTCCGGAAAGACCCCGCCCATCCTGTCCTTCCTCCAATCAGAAAGCTCCATTGTGCCCAGGGTTCCCTGAAGTGGTCTCTGTCCGGCGTTCAGTTTCATCCTCCCTGCCTACCCAGGTCCCTCCATCCCCCGGTTTCACCTTCCCCCCGTTGCTTTATTTTCAAGTCTCAGGCCATCTGTCACACTTCAGAGTCGCTTCACTTCCTGAGCGGTCCCGGCTCTCTGCGCTTGCTCGGGCTGTGCCCGTTGCCTGGAGAGCGCTTTTCGCCAGGGCTGCCTGGCTCTCGCACCACCTGCCCCTGCTGCCTGCGCTGCACTGTACAAAACCCCACGACTGCATGGGGAGAAGGTGATGGGGTGAGGGGAGAGGGAGGCAGTGGGGAGATGGGAGACTTTGGGGTCACTTACGTGACTTCATGGGAGAAGGACCTGGCAACCCACTCCCAAAAATCAATCTGCCATTGAAAACCCTATGAACAGCAGAGAAGCACTGACAATAGTGTTTCGCCTGTTGTACGTATGGTCGCTGTGAGTCCGATATGGACTCTACGGCACCTAACAACAACATGTGACTTCAGGGCAAGTCACCTAGTCCCCACCTCCCTGAGTCTCAATGCCTGCACAGTGGGGTGCTTCCTCCCAGCTTCCCTTGAGGTTCAGTGATACTGGATTGGAAAGCTGGGAGCAGGTAGTGGTGGCACACACCTGTCGTCCTAGCACTCAGGAGGCCCAGGCAGGAAGGTGGCCAGTTCAAGGCTACATTGGACTGCATAGCAAGTACCAGGACAGCCTGGGCCACAAGTGAGACTCTGTCTCAAAACAAAACCAAAAAACCTCCGGCACCCAGGACACCCGGAACCACCTGTTGTGACAGGTGCAGGGACACCCCTGCTCCGCTTGTGAAGTCGGTTGATGACCTTTTGGTGTTAGCAATGCAGCAAAATCTGTTGCTGAGGCCCCTGTCCCTAGGGGAACACCTGCCCTCAATACTTCTCTGTCGAGGCCGGGCGTGGTGGCGCACGCCTGTAATCCCAGCAGCTTGGGAGGCGGAGGCGGGAGGATCGCAAGTTCGAGACCAGAGGCAGTCTGCGTAATTTAGCGAGACCCTGTCTCAAAAACTAAAAAAAATGGACTGAGGGTGCAGCTCAGCAGTCCAGCACTTGCAGAGCATGCAG
>VMDO01015721.1:0-50188 GCA_007922755.1 Pedetes capensis
AGGTTGTCCAGGATTTTGCTTTGCTTGGCTCTATAATTAACACCCGTGGAAGCAGCAGTCAAGAAATCAAAAGACGCATTGCTCTAGGAAAAGCTGTGGCAAAAGATCTCTTTAGAGTATTGAAAAGCGAAGATGTCACATTGAAGACGAAGGTGCGTCTGACTCATACCATGGTATTTTCAGTGGCATCATATGGTTGTGAAAGCTGGACATTGAACAAGAGAGACAGAAAAAGAATTGATGCTTTTGAATTGTGGTGCTGGAGATGTCTATTGAATATACCATGGACTGCCAAAAGAACCAACAAATCTGTCTTAGAAGTACAACCAGAGTGCTCCGCTTGGAAGCAAGAATGGCCAAACTGCATCTTACATATTTCGGACATGTAGTCAGGAGAGAACAATCCCTGGAGAAGGACATCATGTTTGGAAGAGTGGCAGGTCAACGCAAAAGAGGAAAACCCTCCACCAGATGGATTGACACAGTATCTGCAACAATGGGCTTAAACATAAATAAGATCGTTTGCCTGGCACAGAATCGGCAAGTGTTTCGATCTGCTGTGCATAGGGTCGCTATGAGTTGGACTCGACCGGACAGCACCTAACAACAACAACAACAATGTTGTTGTTAGGTGCCATCGATTCGGTGTCCGACTCATAGAGACCCTAGGTACAACAGGCAAAACACTATTGTCAGTGCTTCTCTGTTGCTCATAGGGTTTTCAATGGTGAATTGATTTTTGGGAGTGGGCTGCCGGGTCCGTCTCCCAAGCCTACAGCACCTGGTGTTCCCAGGTGGTCTCCCATCTAAGCACTAACCAGGCCTGATCCTACTTAGCTGCCAAGATCTGATGCCACAGGGCTATGGCTGCAGGTATATCAGCTAACAGTAATGCTAATAACAAATAGCCTGTGTAACTGGTACTGTGGGGTCATATGGGACCCCATGCAGCATGCACCTGCCACCAGGTAAGTGCTACAGCATCACGTCTGCCACCACCTAGATTGACACGTAATGAGAGTGCAACACTTTCATGAGCCAATGAGGAATTTTTTAAAATAGCAAAGTTTCCCGGGCCTGCCAGTAATCCCAGCACCTCGGGGGAGGCAGAGATGGTGGGGTGACAAGTTCAAGGTCAGAGGCAGCCTGTGTAACTTAGAAAGAACCTGCCTCAAAAAAAAAAAAAAAAAAGTGTACAAAGCAGCTCAGTGGTAGAGCCCTTGTGAAGTGTGTGTCACGCCAGGGGTTCAACTCCTCAGTACCACAAAAATATATATATATAAATAGATAAATGATTTAATTAATTAAATTTTAAACAGTAAAATTTAACCTCTGGGATCCACTTTGATCCAATGATACAACTAAGGGTTAATCCGGCCCTCCTGTGCCCTCAGATGCTTGCCCTGACCTTCCTTGGTGCCAGGCACAGTTTGAGGGTCTCCTGAACAGTTAGGGGATGTAGGGTTATCACTGCACCCAGGTCACAGATGGGGAAACGAAGGCACCAGAAGTGGCTGAGTTGGGACGTGGCTCCATTGGACTGCTTCTAAGATAATTGACTTGTGTGACCAGTTTTCATGCAACATCAGAATTCTTTTAAGAAAGTTAAACGTAAAGGGTACAGCTGATTCCTTGGTGCACGACGGGGTTATGCTGGATAAAACTATGTGCATTGTAAATTGAAAAGATAAGTCGAAAATGCACCGGCAAGGTCCAATGGTCTGCATGGGTGAAGACGTCATAATGAAACCCATCATTTTGTTTGCTAACTAAAAAAATTACTAACAAAAAAAAATGGGTTGGGGTTGAGCTGGGTGTGGTGGCGCACGCCTGTAATCCCAGCAGCTTGGGAGGCGGAGGAAGGAGGATCGCAAGTTCGAGACCAGAGACAGTGTTCATAACTTAGTGAGACCCTGCCTCAAAAAAGTAAAAAAATGGGCTGGGGGTGCAGCTCAGTGGTCCAGTACTTGCAGAGCATGCAGGCTCCAGGCCCTGGGTTCAACCCCCAGTACCACAAAAAAAAAAAAAAAAAAAAAGGGTTGGGGTTTAGCTCAGTTGTGTAGAGCTCTGCTCCGTACTCTCTGAAGACCTCGATTCAACCCCCAGCACCGTAGAGACGGGAGAAGGATGTGGCAACCCACTCCCTAGGCAACCCCGAAACGCTCAGCCACTGGAAACCCTGTGTGGGTTGCTGTAGGTCGGACCGACTGGATGGCGCCTGATAACAAGCAGTGAAACATCTTCACTCACCTTGGGGCTCAGGACCCACACAGGAACGGACAGTGACACAAAAATCCTGCCCCACAAAGCCTATTTCATAATAAAGTGCCGAATATCTCTTTTAAATTTTTTTTCGAGACGGGATCTCGCTGTGTAGCCCAAGCTGGCCAGGAATCCGCCATCCTCCCACCTTGGCCTCCCCAGCGCTGGAATCCCAGGCAAACCTGCCCTCTTTCTAAGCTAATGATCCCAGGTATTGTGACAGTGACAGCTGACTACCACACCAGGAAATGAGCTCAGGGGGAATGACATCATTAAGGGGACAGGTAGGAAGCAAGGTGCTCTGTGGGGCAGGGAGGCCCCTTTCCTGCGAAGCTCCCATGAACTCACCGCACTCGGAGCTGCTCTTAAAAGTGTGAACTTTCCACTTCTGTTTTAAATCTCAACTTAGCACGAAAAGTGGATTGCATTTGAAGAACAAGGGAAGGCAGCCAGTTCAGAGGAGGAAGCGCCATCCTGCCACGCCGCCAAGAGCCACCTGAGAGGCTTCAGTTGCTTTGCTTTACACTGGCTGCCTGGGAGAGATGCTGTTTGTACAAACTGCCCAAGCAGAAAGGGAGGGGAGGACGCGCTCGGTGGCCTGCAACTTGGTCCTGCAGGCACTGGACAGAGGGGCCGTGGCAGGGGCCTTCTCTGGGCAGAAGGAATTTGCACATGAAGGGCATGAGAAGCAGGGGGGCCTTCGATCTGCTCAAGGAAAACCATGGAGGCCCGGGGGGGGGGGGGGGGGGGGGGGGGGGGGGGGGGGGGGGGGGGGGGGGGGGGGGGGGGGGGGGGGGGGGGGGGGGGGGGGGGGGGGGGGAGACAGGAGGGCAGGGAGCCAGAGGGATGGGAGGCCTCGCAGGCCATCATGGGGCTTCCACCAGCCAGGAGCTCCAAGTGTGGAGGGACGCAGGCTGCTGCCAGTTGAGCCGCTGGGCATGTGGGGCTGAGGACGGAATGAAGTAGGGGTCAGCAGAAACAGAGACTTGTGACAGGGGCTGTGGGGGTGGTGGGTGCTCCATGGAAAAGAGGCAACGGTGGGAAGAGGAGGGAGGAAGGAGGATGGGGAGGGAGGAGGGGGATTCCAGGTCTCTGGTCCCCGCGGTGCTGCAGGGAAGCCCTGGGGTGGAGGCAGGTTGGAGAGAGAAGGAGAGGCCCAGTCCCAGGCACAAGGACTTGGAGTCCCAGGGGGCAGAGGACATATTCACTGGGTGCCATCCATAGACAGTATTCTTAAAGGACTGAGATAAAGCCATGGGTGGGTAGCGCACGCCTGTCATCCCAGGGACTCTGGACGCATAGGCAGGAGGATTGCAGGTCCGAGGCCACAGCCTGTGTAACTTAGCGAGACCTTGTCTCAAGATAAGAAAATTTTAAAAATGGGCTGAGAGTGTAGCTCAGGGCGGATGGCTTGCAAAGCATCTACCAGGCTCCTGGTTCGGCCCTCAGTATGGCAGTCAGTCAATCAATCCATCAAAGTGTGCAGCTCAGTGGGCTCTCACACACTTACAATGTTATACTACGACCACCTTCTAGTTCTGGAACATTCCATCACCCCAAAAGGAAGCCCATCCCCATGAGCTTGCCAGCCCCTGGCACCCACAAATCCACTTCCTGTCTCTGGATTTGCCTGTTCCGGACGTTTCCTATCAGGGGAGTGGCGCACTGTGGGGCCCTTTGTGGCTGGTTCTTGCTGAGCGGGGTGTCCTTGGGGTCCCTCCACATGATAGCGTGTGCCAGAGCCTTGTGCCTGTTCAGGGCTCTGTAATATTCCGGTCTGGTGCTCGCCTTTCCCACTTCCTAAACAGCTTGGTGATTTTCCGTGGGTCTCCACTCCCTCTGCTGGTTTTGGACGTGAAGCTGCCCTGGCAGCTCACGTGCTGAAGGTCTGGTTGGGAGCTGATGTGGCCGTTTGGGAGCTGATGGGGCCGTTTGGAAGGCGCTGCATCCTGAGGGCTCTGACTTTACCGGGAGATAGACCCATGGATAGATCACACTCCGATGGCATCCCGGGGAGGTGGTGGAGACTTAGGGGGCAGGACCTCACTGGAGAAGGCGGGGCCTGGGGTGTGCCTCTGGGGTGTATGTTGTCCCTGGCCCCTCCTGATCCTTCTGCTTCTGGCCACCATGGGCGAGCACCTCTGTCCTCCATGCCCTTCTGCCAAGATGGTGTCAGCAAAGGCCCAGGAACACGGAGCCAGCTGACGGTGGACTGTAGCCTCAGACACCATCACAAGCTAAAATGAAGCTTTCCTCCTTAAATTGTTCCTTGGTATCTGTCACAGCGACACAAAGCTCCCACACCCCCACTTGCCCTCCCCAGCCCCTGGCACCCTGAGTCCACCTGCCATCTGCAAATGCACCTGTTCCAAACACAGCCTGAGTGGAGCCAGGTAACACGTGGCTCTCTGTGCCTGGCCTGCAGATGGCATTTGAAAGCCTGAAGCTGGCCGGGCACGGTGGTGTGTGCCTGTCCTTCCAGCACTTGAGAGGCTGGGATGGGAGGATCGTGAGTTTGAGGCCAGAGGTAGCCTGTGTGACCTAGCGAGAACCTGTCTCCAGATCAAGAAGTAAAAAATGGGGGTGTGGCTCAGGGGTGGAGCGCTTGCAAGGTATGCCTGAGCCCCTGGGTTCAGCGCCCCAGTACCGCAAACATAATTTTGAAAAGGTGAGGGGCTGGGAACATAGCTCAATTGCTGGATCGCTTGCTTCACATATGCAGGGCCCTGGGTTCCATCTCCAGCCGTGAATAAACAAAAAAACAAAAACAAACAAAGCCCTGAGGTCGGCTCAGGTCCCCAAGGGGCCTTGCCCGGGGCCTTCCACGACAGCCAGTTTGGAACAACACAAGGAACAGAAGTAACCAGGCAGGCGCGGCCAGCGATCGGCGGGGCCTAGACACTGGGGTGCGCTGGGCCAGCCATGGACCGTGTCCACTGCTGCCAGCTGGTGGGACAGGAGCCTGGCTGGGCAGACCTCATGGGGAAAAATCAGGACAAGAGCAGCGAGGTGACCACCCTCTCACTGGCCTCAGATGGGCGGTTCAAGATGCAGGAGTCGGGGAGGGGCGTTTTCCCAAGGAGCCGAGAAGGCGGCCCCATGGCAGAGACTGTGTCCACCGGGGGCAGGGAGGCCGTCCATGGGCACGAGAGATGGGTGGGCAGCAACGGGCTCCAGATGCTACCTTCTGGGGGAGGCTCTGCCTGCTTAGTGACATGGGAAGGAGGCCAGAGGCTGGAACAGAGTGGAGAAATTCTGGGACCAGGGATGCCCACGTGGTCGCCTGGAGGCGCCTAGGCTGCACAGGTTACGACCATAAACCTGACCTGGCAGCGTCAGCCTCACAACGCAGGCTGGGACGCCAAGCAGCACTGAGGGCGGGGGACGGGACTGAGTGGAACGAGCGATCCTGGCATTTACACCACAGGGGCTGCGGGCACCAGTCACTGCCCCACAGATGTCCCCTCTTGATCCCTGAAAAAGTTACATCCCATGGCACAAGGCGCCAGCAGATAGAGTGGTACTCAGGATCCTGGGATGGGTGTGACCCTGGGTCACGTGGAAGGCCAGGGGCCAGAAGACCATGAGATGACCTGCAGAGACTGCAGGGATGGGGCCACAAGCCAAGAACAGCCAGCCCCAGGAGGGGAAGAGGCGAGGACAGTCTCTCCCCAGAGCCTCCAGAGGGGCCAGCCCTGGCCACGCCTGGGTTTAGCCAGGGAGACCTGTTTTGGATTTGTGACCTCCCGACCTGGGGGATAACAACGCGGTGAGCTTTGGAGCCATTATGTGTGTGACCATTGGTTACAGTGGCCACAGGAGGCCTATACAGAGGCAGGCCTAAGGGGGCCAGGGGACCCTGCAGGCTGAGGACCAGGGAGAGGGGGCCCCAAAAGGCCAGCCGAGAAGGGGTGGCCATAAAGAATGGCATCATGGGCCCACGGCAGGGCTGGATATTTGTGCTGGGGATGGAACCCAGGGCTGTATGAATGGTGGGCAAGGCCTGTACCCCTGGCCACACCCCGGCCCTTGGTTTTATAGAGCCAGGCCCTCACTATGTGACCAGACTGGCCTGGAACTCGCCATCCTCCCTGCTCAGCCTCCCGGGTGCTGGGACCCCAGGCATGGCCACCGGCTTCCTCATCCCCTCTTTCTCCGACCACACTGGCCACACCTGCCTTCTGACAGGACCTGCTCAAGCCACCACAGGCAGGCTTCCGGGACCCCTGCAGCCCTGAGGCCCTGCAATTATGTGAGTTGGGCCCCCAAGCGGCACACCCCACCTCTCCCATGGAAACCCTGGTAAGGACCCAGCTTCCCTCTCCCCGGTGGTGGCCTCCTGGTCACCCCTGCGCTCCCCTGTGCCCCTCTTCTGGGGAAATGTCAGGAACGACTTCCCTGGACATCGGCTTCCCTGGATCTGCACTCAGTCTCTGCAGCAGTCACCCCCGGACACACAAATGACACCGCCAGAGCGGTGGGGACTGGGCGAGGAGGTGAGGGGAGAGACGGGGCGTGGGACCCGGAACCGGGCAGCTGGGTGTCCACCCAATCCTCCTGAGCCTGTTTACTCACCTGGAGAGCCGGGCACAGCTCATTAGGCACTTGTGACGTGGAAAGCCTGCCCTTAATGCACCTAAGTCTCTCCTCGCGGCCCTGGCTGGCAGCCACCTGTGGCTACAGCCTCGGCACCACAGCTCCCATTGGGTGCCTGCTGCCGTTCCCATGACAAGGACCTGGCTGGCACCCCGCCTGGGCGCGGGGAGCCAGGCAGGAGGCTGGGTGGCCCACGGCCCGGGCGGCCTGGGAACAGCAGCATTCCAGCAGGTCTGCGCTGTGCACGTTGAGCAAGCTCACGTCCTGCCTTCTGCTCTCGCCTCTGCACCCCAGGCTGAGGTTTGTGGGTGGCCTTTTAGTCTGAATGTTTGCTTTGGGGGAAGCCAAGCTTTCCTGGGCCCATCTTGCAGATCAGATCCTAGAACACAAAGGTGGCCAGACCCGCGGACATCATGTCATTCATGTGGTCACTGAACTCCTGGGGGCACCAGGGCCCAAAGGGTGGAAGGCACACTTCCAGGGAAGGCCAGGTCCCTTGCCCTGGGCTCTTTCCTCTGGGACACACTCTCGGCCACTCCTAGGGACAGAACAGACCTGGAGTGTGGACCAGGCCTCACATGACGGAGCAGTGACTGTGGGTGGGGCAGAGATGAGATGCCTCAGGGATGGCCAGGAATAACGGTCATTCCATTTGCACATAGCAATGACTTCTTTCTTCTTCTTCTTTTTAAGCTACATTGTTTGTTTCTATTGCAGTGCTGGGGACTGAACCTGGGGCTTGTGCATGCTAGGCACGCATTCTACCACTGAAATGCACCCCCTTTTATTGACACAGGGTCTCCCTGGGGAGCAGCTCAGGTTGGCCTGGAGCTCACACTCCTCCTGCCTTAGCCTCCCATGTGCTGGGATTACAGGTGTGGACCACCATGCATGGCTCATAATGACAATTTCTGTTGGACATTTCTTTTTCTGTCTTTCTCTTCTTTTCTTTTTCTTTCTTTCTTTTTTTTTTCCCAGTACTGAGGGCTGAACCCAGGGCCTTCCGCTTGCATGCTTTGCAAGTGCTGCACCACTGAGCTGCACCCCCAGCCCATTTTTTTACTTTTTGAGACAGGGTTTCACTAAATTATGCAGACTACCTTTGGTCTCGAACTAGCAATCCTCCTACCTCTGCCTCCCAAGTAGCTGGGATTACAGGTGTGCGCCACTGCGCCTAGCTCTGTTGGCATTTCTAACAGCAACAAAAATAACTCAACGGGAATACACAGACACACACACGCACACGCACACACGCACACACACACACATTTAGTGTCCAAGAAAAAAAAAATTGAGAAGAGATTTTCCTGGAATCCAGGGGTTGAGAATTTTCATGACTTTCTTTTTAAATCTCAGACTCTACCCGGTGTGGTGGCGCACAGCTGTAATCCCAGCAACTTGGGAGGTGGAGGCAGGAGGATCATGAGTTCGAGGACACAGGCAGCCTGCATAAAACTCAAAATAAAAAATGGGCTGGAGGTACAGCCTAGTGGTAGAGCACTCGCAAAATATGTCCCAGGCTCTGGGTTCACCCTCAAGGACTGCTAAGTCAATCGATCAATAGTCAATCAAAATACATCACAGGCCCTTACACAGGCCGTTATACACTTGGCCATTCACCTACTTGTTTACCTACCACCCTTCCTCCAGAGGGAGAAGAGACCAAACCGGATGGAAATTCAGCGGCAAAGAAGGCTCATCTTTCAGCACCATGGAGAGAGGCGCCTGCGCCAGGGTTCTGACCTGGGGGTCGGGGAGTGAAGGGACTTTTCGGACTCAGGCAGTGGGTTGCATCAATGACTAGAGGGACAACCTGTCAAGCGAGCCATCAGACGCTGATGTGGCCCCCACGGTCACTCCAGGGGAAACATTTCAAGTCTGCTTTATTGGCAGTAAGGCCACACCTCAATCACTTGATGTGTCTACGCACACACGCACACTGGGTCCTTCTAGTCACAGGGTTTTATATTAAAAGCATACAGCATATGTTACACTTTAGGCCACTAGAGATGCAACCCAGTGTCCCCTGCATGCCAGGCCGGCACTCCATGGAGCCACACCCCAGACTCACATTGCGCATTAAACTCGGAACAGCTCTGATCTTTTTATTTATTTATTTATTTGTACTACTGAAGGGCTGAACCTAGCGCCTCGTGCACACCGGGCAAGCGCTCTACCCCTGGGCTGCACCCCCAGCCCCTTTTCAACTTTTTTTTTATCTTGAGACAGGGTCTGGCTGAGTCACACAGGCTGACCTGGGCCTCTGCCTGGAGGGGCCGGAATGACAGGTGCGCGCCCTTGCGCCCACCCCTGCGCTCTGGCACATGCCCCTGCACCCCTGCCCTGGGGCCCCGTGCCTGTCCCCGCGCCCCCGCGCCCCCCACCTCCGCCGCCTCCTCCATGCCAAGGTCCTGAGGGCAGCGCCAGCCCGGGCGCCAGGGCCGCCCGACTCCAGAGCCTGCGCGGGCGCCGGGCTATGCTTGCTGCCTCTCTTCCATCCCACCCCGCCGGGAGGACCGTGGTCTCCAGGGACCGCGGCCACGTGGGCCGCCCACGGATCATGCACAGTGGCACGCGCGCTGCGCGGCACCGGAAACACAGGGGCGAAAGCCTGGCGCCCATCCTCCTGGGGGTGGGGCCATGGAGGGCCAGGGCCGCGCAGGCGCAGTACCGCTTTGCGGCTGTGCCGCGGGCATCGTGGGCACCGAGGCATCACCTAGCGGTTAGGGGCGGGAGAGCTCCCCGGGTGCAGTCCGTGGCAGGACCAGGCCCAGCCCGCCAGCCTGGGGTTCTCAGGAGCAGCTCTGACAGACATCGACCCACCAACCCTGGATGGAACTGGTGAAGTTCAAAATTTAAAAGAAAGAAAGAAAGAAAAAAAGCCTGTTTCCCCTCCCTGCCCGCAGGGCTGGGAATGAAATTCAGGGCCTCAGGCACTAAGCAAGCGCTCTGCCACGGAGCCACACTCTCATCACGCAGTATTATGCATTATTTATTTATTCATTCATTTATTGAGACAGAGTCTCGTGAGGCCACGCCAGCCTGGAGCCCGCCATCCTCCCACATCAGCCTCCCAAGGGCTCAGATCCCAGGCGCGGCCACTGCGCCAGGCTGTGCCACTGGATTTAAAAGTACCCACCCCCAAAGCCTTCAGAAGCTGGAGTTCTCTGTGCTCCAGGTACAGATGTCTCCAAGGGGCTGACCTCTGCAGGGTACACACTGACTTCTCCGGGTGCATACGCCGTTGAGCCAGAATGAGGCACTGTCTCCACTCTTAGCCAGTGGGGACAAACAAATGACCTCTAAAAATATGGAGGTGATGAGCCCCAAATACTACTACTTCTAGCTGTCAGGTCAGGTCTGACTTCCAGCAACCCTATGTACAACAGAGCGAAACACTCCCCAACACTGTGCCAAGCACACCATCTTTTTTATGCTTATGCCCAATGTTGTAGACACTGTGTCAAGCCTACAGCACTTGGTATTCCAAGGCAGTCTCTCATCCAAGTACTAACCAGGCCAGGTCTGCTTAGCTTCCAAGATCTGACGGGATCTGATGGGACGGCTGCAGGCAGGTACTAACAATATGTTACTAAATCACTTTTTCTATGACAAATTATATAAAAAACACACATTGCAAAAGCAGCTTACGTTTCGAACTAAATGTCACTTGCCACAAAAGAGAAGGGCAGGTTGGCTTAAACACATTCAAATGAAGCCAGGTGGAAGCCACACGTGACTCACGCCTGTAATCCCAGTGACACAGGAAATGGAAGCTGGAGGACCGAGAGCTCAAGGACCGAGGCAGCCTGTGTAACTTAGCGAGACCCTGAAAACAAAAGGTAGAAAATGGGCCGGGGGTCCTGCTCTGTGGTAAAGCATCTGCAAAAGCACGTGAGGCCCTGGTTCAGCCCACAGTAGTGAAGAAACACAGACAAGAAAAGCCGGGCGTGGTGGTGCGCACACGGAACTCAGCACTTGGGAAGCGGAGGCTGTAGGATTGTGAGTTCACATCCAGCCTGGCCTACATAGCAAGATGCTTTCTAAAAAGCCAAGGCCTAGAGGCACAGCCCAGAGGTAAGAGTGCACCCTACGTTCAAACCCTAGCACCGCAGCAGAGAAAACAATCATTCAAATTGCTCAGATTATCTTGCGTCAAGGTTTTACAAGACTGAGACTTATTTCGCTCTGACTCACACATCACTTTTAGTTTTAGTTAATATCCATTCTTTTCTCGAAAAATAATACACTTTTTTGGAGCCAATTCTAAACACAGAGACAAGCTGGGTGCAGTGGCACACACCTGTGATTGCAGGAGGATAGTGAGTTCAAGGGCAGAGGCGGCCTGTTCAACTTAGCGAGACCCTGTTTCAAAATTTAAAAAGTGGGCTGGAGGTGCAGCTCAGGGTAGAGCCCTTGCAAAGCACGGGCAAGGCCCTGGGTTCAACTCCCAACTACCACCAAAAAAAAAAAAAATTGGTTGATGACGATGTCACCTCCTTAAATCACACCTTATGTCCTATCACCTGAGGCATCCGAGTACAGAAAACAGGTGCTTTAAACTGCTTAAGCACATTAATTCAGACCCAAACAAAAGCCGGGCACCGTGGTGCATGTCTGTCATCCCAGCACTGGGGAGGCTGAGGCACAAGGATTATGAGCTCCAGGCTGGCCTGGGCTACACAGCAAGACCCTGTCTCCGGAAACAAAAACAAAAACAAAAACAAATAAAGAATCTACTGAGTTCAGCCATACTCTTTCACCTCAATTTCTTCTCTGGAAGGGAACCCTACTAGCCTAACATCCAAGGGACTGTCTCCATTAGACTGAAGGGTGCAGTAGAGAAAGTGAGAAAGAAGGTGGGCGGCGGCGGGGAGTGTCCCAAGGACACGAGGTCTCAGCCAGGTGAGGGGCTGAGTTCGCTTCCTGCTCTGGCCCTGGCTGTCAGAATGCCAAGGAGGATGATGGAAACAGAAGAAGAAAGAATGCCACACCGTGTCCTGGGGAAACAGCAGGCCAAGCATTCTTTCCATGGAAAATCCATGGCCAGCTGCACACAGCGGAGAAGCCCAGCGGGGGACAAGAGCCCTAAGGAGGCGGCTAACGCCCCAGCTTGCGGCCAGGACCTGGCGGGCTTCTCTGAGGGATTCCATGAGACGCAGGCACACCAGCACAAACACCAGGTCGAGACTTAACTTGCCTTCTGCCTGAGAGCGAAGCCCGGGCGGGAGGCCGCTGTTCACCTGCAGCATCAGTGACACCGCGGCAAAGGCCCAGGCACCCAGGTGCTGTCTCCCAGGTGCCCAGGGGCGGTTCCCACCCACACTGGGCTCCGTGGGGCCGGGAAACTGGCTCGAGAGCTTCCATGGGCTTCTAGCTGGAAGCCCACTGAGGGGTGCTGACAACAGGGGTCCTCCCCCTGGCTATCAGGCAGAGGTAGGGTCTTGGACCGCAGGCTGAGGACTCAAGGGCAGCAGGAGTGCCCGGGAAGCAGGCCCTTGCAGAATGTGCAGCTGTGCGGGTTTGCACCCTGAATGTCCCCACCCACACAGCCCTCCTGGCCCCAGCTGGTTCTGTCCTTGCCCCAGCCCTCTGGCCCCTGTCCTCTACAATCCCGTCCCTCACTGGCTCTTCTATATGCCAACACCCGTCCCCACTCAGGTTCACCGCCCCAGCCCTCCACCAGCCCTGCCCTCCTCCTGGGGCTCAGGACCTCACCCCCAAATCACCCAGGGCCTTGCCCCCTACCTCCTCCCCACTTCAATTAGGTTCAGCCCCCCCCCCAGCCCTGCCCCTCCCTCTCCTCTCCTCCTAGGCCTCCTATTTCATTCCCTAAAGAACTCTCCTGCCCCTGGATCCCTGCTCTGCCAGGTGCCCCCCAGGTCTCATCCTCTACCCCCCAATCAGATGAGGTCAGCGCCCCTCTGCCCAGCGCCCTTCCAGGTGTGTTTCCCACGTTCTGCTCCTCCCGCATCCCCACCCTAACAGAGGGCAGCACTGTCCCTCGGCGCCTTTCGGGCAGGCCGGGCATGGAGGTGGTTTCCATCCTCTCCTCGCTTCGGGGCTCAGCTCCCCACCCCCAGTCCGCACCCCACCCTCTCACCCCAGCCCTGGCCTGGGACCCTTGCGCGCAGCAGGCCGTTCCCCCCCACCCCTTCCCTGGCCTCCACCAGCGGTCAGCACCACTGCCCGGGGCCCTCGGGGCCGGTCTTGTTCACCAGCCGCCCCCTTGGGGCTCAGCCCCCTCTGCGCCCCAGCCCGCACCCCCGCCCCAGAGAGGCGCCCCGCAGGCAGCCTGTGGCGGCGTCCGTTGGCCCCGTCAGGGTCGGTTCCCCTCCGTGCCCCCTGCGGCCGGGTCCCCGCGCCCCGCCGCGCACCCAGCCCCGTCCCTGCGCGGGGCGCCCTTCTGCTCTCCGCCCCAGGGGGCGCCCCAGCCCGTCCTGCGCATCCTGATGTCCCCGCCAGCTCTGCCACCCCCCGCTCCGGGTCCCCGGCGCCCTCCTCGGGGACAGACGCCCCCCGCCCCGCGCGGCTCGGGCCCGGCTCCTGCCCATCCCCACTGACGTCGGCGGCGCGGCCAGCTCGGCAGAGCTCGCATCCCCCGTCCCGGCTCCGGCTCCTCACGGCGCGGCTTTCCAGGGGTCGGGTCGGCGCGTGGCGGGAGAGGAGCGGGCGGTTACCTGGACAGCGCGCCGGCGCCCTGCGCGAGGCCGGAGGAGCCGCTCGCCGCCATGTCCGCCTCCTCCCCCGGCCGGCGGGCCGTGACGTCGGCGGCCCGTCCCGAGGCTCCGCCCCACCTTCCCTCAATCACTCAGACACGCCGGACTCTACGCAAGCCCCGCCCCCTCCCGCTACAATTCCCGCCCCTGGCTGGAGTCTATGGGAAGGACTCTGCTCAAGCTCCGCCTCCTACCAGAAGTCCAGCCCCTTCCTCAGAGCCCCGCCTTTCCTTTAGCCACTCAGAAATGTCTCTGCTCAAGCCCCTTTCCCTCCCCGCGACAAGCCCCGCCCCTGACTGGAGTCTCACCTTTCCTTTAACCACTCAGATGTGAAGGCCTCTGCTCAAGCCCCGCCTCCTGCCGGAAGTCCAGTCCCTTACTCAGAGCTCCGCCTTCCCTTTAGCCAGTCAGCAATACAGGTCTCTCCTCAAACCCCGCCCCTCACTCAGAGCCCCTCCTTCTCTTCACCCACTCAGATGTCTCTGCCCAATCCCCGCCCCCTGACAAAGCCCCGCCCCTTGCTGGATCCCTGTCATTAACCACTCGGATTGGCAGGTGCCTACTCAAGTTCTGCACCACACCATAAGCTCCGCCCCTTATTCTAAGCCCGGCCTTCTCCATCATTCGGACGTGAACCTCTGCTCAAGCCTCGCCCACGTCACAGGCTCCATTCCTTATTAAGAAGCCCCGCCTTAACCAATCAGATGGGAGGCCTTCTGCTCAAGCCTCGCCTCTGACACAAGCCCCACCCCTTACTCAGATCCCCATTCAGATGTCAAACCATTTGCCTTTTGGACTGTGGAATATTACAGAGGCTTGGGGTAAAAAGTACCCTTGCCGACGGAGGTGAGGTAGCGCTCCGTTGTCCCTGATGTTAACCAGGCACAGGCTCGTTAATTCCTGGACAGGCACCACGGAAGCCGTGGTGCCAAGTGGGGCCCCGCCGGTGACCTAGTGGATGGCCTGCTTCCATCTGTGTCTTTGTGACCATGTGTGACCACTTAGGAACGGTCTGGCGAGTCTGGCAAAGGCAATGCTCTCGCCACGCCCTGGCTGAAGTCCAGCGCGGTAATTGTGCATGGCCTCTGTCCAAGGTCCTGCACTTCTAATTAGATAATGAGAGCTCCACCCTCCTTAGAAGGCAGTCTCTCTCAAGTGTTTCCTCTGGCTTGCATAACATCTTTTATCCTATTATTTATTGTGGGCATTGTGCCACGTGATTTCTATGCCCAATATGAGCTCATCTTCACAACAGCCCTCCGAAGCAGATACAGCTGATTCTCAACAGGTTTGTTCTGTAAAATTGCCACAGACGTTGAATTAGTGAAACCTGACCGTCCCTCCCAAGGGATGCTAGGTTCTTGTCGGCCTCTGGTCACATTTTCCTCAATGGATAACCTTGTTCTGTGTGTGTTTCTGTTCAAAGACGCCTTATTTAACACACACTATTGGTTCATTAACGTTGGAAGCACACGTAATAGCATTAGAACTCACACTTGAATGAAATTTCTCTAATACTTTTTTCTTTTCTTTTTGAGACAGAGTCTCCTCCTGTAGCCCAGAACTCACTATGCAGCCCAGGCTGGCCTGGAACTCAACATCCTCCTGCCTCAGCTCCCATGCTCTGAGGGCTATGGGAAGGCACCACCACAGCCAGCTTAACACATGTTATTTTCTATTTAAGGCACATCACAGCCTTCTTGTATTTAAGAATTCTAAACAGCTCTTCAACACTCTGGTTGAAGCCATTTAGAAGGCCAGATCACCAACAAAACAGCACAAAAATGCCAAAAAATATGTGGAACTTGGTAGAGGCTGCGAGGGACCCTCGTTTACAGGATAAGAGGCAAAACAGGGCTCATTTTCCAGCACTATATTTGACAATGCTTCTCTGCTATTCATAGGGTTTTCAATGGCTCATTGTTTCTAGAGTAGGCTGCTAGGTGCTTCTCCCTAGAACAGCAGAGAGCGGAGGGAGCTTAAATAACAGTGCCCAATGGTTTTCAGCACCACGAACAGCTCCCTAAGCCCCATCTTGGTAATCACTGCTCCTTTGCCTACACTGGACCATTCAAGAGCAACTCTCTGTCCAGAATGCATTTCTCCTTCACCTTAGTCTACCTAACTCCTACTCATTCCTCAGAGCCTCACATTGTTACCACCCTGTCTAACCATGGGAAAACTTCCCTCAGCCCCTGCACACTGCCCAGCTGTAAAAGATGTCTTTAAATCAGCTCAGACTCTTTTGGTCACCTGGACACAGTGTCTCTTCCAAAAGCTCCATTTCCTCTGGCCAGGAAGAGGCACATCCAAGCCTTGTGTTGGGCCCTTTTTTTCCCCACCCAGGGTTTTGGCACCTGCTCTGGGGCTGGTTGTCTTGTTGCCTCTGGATCAGAAGGGTACAGACTGATCGGGGGAGGAGGACTAGCCATTGTAGAATGACATTTAACATCCACAAAGGGAGCCAGGCTGGCCCATGTGTTGTGCCTGTGTGCTGTGCTTTGAATATGGTTTGTGTCTCCTACAGGCCATTAGGACTAAAGCCTCAGGCCCCGGGGCAGTGTTACGGGGATGTGCTAGGATCTTTGACAGGTGGACTCTAGCAGCAGCCCCCGAGGTCACTGGGCACGTGCCTTTAGTAGGTAGTTCTCACGGTCTCCTTGGTGATTCTCTCCAGACAGACGTTAGAAAAGCCTGGTCTTGGCCTCACCCACTTCTCTCTGGTGTCCCATTCAAGATGTGATCATTTACTGCATCACACACTTGGGCCACTGCCATCCAACATCCACCATGTGGTCCTCGCCAGAACAGAGCTAATGCAGGCATTGTGCCCTGGAACCTCCTGAACGGTAAGCTAAATAAACCTTGTTTCTTTACAAGCTAACTGCCTCAGGCATTTTGTTGCCATGACACAAAGCTAACTAATACATTGTGTGTCCTGAGGATTTGAGTCCCAGGTGCCATCAACCTGTGTGGAGAACATATTAGGGAATAAGATAAATGGAGCCTCTGCTTCCTGGAAATTTACATTCAAGTAAGGGAGGGGAACAGAGACTAACCGAAGAAACAAAGAAATAATTCTGAGTTAGCAAGCACCAGGGAAAAAAATCAGGTTCCTCTATAAGCAAAATGTGGATTTATGGTATGACCCAGAAATTCCACTCCCAGGCATATACCCAAGAGAACTGAAAACAGGGACTCAGACAAGTACTGTATAACACATGTGCACAGCAGCATGATTCACTCCATGTGTCATTAATGGATGAATAGGTGTATAAAATGTAGTCCATCCCTACTAAGGAATACTATGCAGCCATAAAAAGGAAAGAAGCTGTAACACATGTCATATTACGGATGAACCTTACAAACATCATGCCAAGTTAAAAAAGCCAGAGGCACAAAAGGCTGTACAATGTATAATTCTATGGGTAGGAAATGTTCAAAACAGGAAGATCTAGAAAGAGAAAGTAGAGGAGTCACCAAAGAGGAGGAGCAAATGGATTGTTATTGGTAGGTGCCATTGAGTTGGATTCAACTCACAGTGACCACATGTCCAACTGAATGAAACACTACCCAAGACTATGCTATGCACACAACCTTTCTATATTTGAGCCCATTTTTGCAGCTAGTGTGTTCTCATTTTGAGTCATGCCTCATCAATAAAAGGAGGGAGATCCCAGGGGCTTTCCTCCCTTCCCATCGTTAAGGTTGACTCTACTTTGAGGAGGCAACTCTTCCCCAGTTGTTTCCTAAATTATTCCAGCCTGGGGGGCTCATTTTCCAGCACTCTATTTGACAGTGCTTCTCTGCTAAACATAGGGTTTTCAATGGCTGATTGTTTCGGGAGTGGGCTGCCGGGTCCTTCTCCTCAGTCTGTCTTAGTCTGGAAGTTCAGGTGAAACCTGTCCACCCTAGGTGGCCCTGCTGGTGTCTGAGATACCAGTGGCACAGCTTTCAGCATCACAGTAACATGCAAGCCCCCACAGCCTGATAAGCTGATGGACATGTGGGGCAGTGGCTGCTCATGAGGTCAGAGTTCCCATCGAGGTGATGAAAGAGCAACGAGAGGGTGGTGACGGCTCTACAATGTCAATTCTACATTCTGTGTGCTTTACCACAATTTGTTGAAAGCACGCTACACTTAAATTGGCTTTTGCAGTTGCATGGAACTTCATAAACACGCACAGCTATTTAATTAACAGATATAAAAGGCAAAAGCTGAACCATCTTCTGCACTTAAAGAGATCTGGGATTTAGCTCAGTTGGTAGAGCGCTGCTCTGCAGTCTCTGAGGTCCCAAGTTCGATTCCCAGCACCACAGAAATGGGAGAAGGACATGACAATCCACTCCCAAGGCAATCCCGAAACAGTCAGCCATTGAAAACCCTATGAGGGTCGCTATGAATTGGACTTGACTTGACGGCACCTAACAACAACAACGTACAAATACACTGTCTACCTTAGTTAGATATAATTTTTTAATTTTTAAATATTGTACTGTTGGGCTGGGATTTAGCTCAGTTGGTTGAGCGCTGCTCTGCACTCTCTGAGGACTCAGGTTCAATCCCCAGCGCCGCAAAAAATGGGAGAAGGATGTGGCAACCAAGTCCTGGAGCAATCCTGAGACAGTCAGCCATTGAAAACCCTATGAAGGTCGTGGACCCAACGCCACGGCGCCCAACAACAACAACTAATCCCAGATGACCTCTTCTCAGCACACCTCCCCTGATTCTATCTGCAAAGATCCTTTTGCCAAATAGGGTACATGTACACATCCCGGGGCGGGGACATGGCCATGGCTTTTAGGGGAGCTGTCAGCCAATCCCTACAGCGCCTCAGAAAAAATTTGTGTGTATCATCTTAGGAATCCCTGGAAGCCTGGGACCGTAATGACCCCATTTCACAGATCAGCAAACCGAGGCCTGGCAGGTGAGCAGCTCACTCCACCTGTTCCTCAGCCAGTGGGTGGCTCTGGTCCAGAATCCAAAAACGGTTTCCCTCTGCCTCTGGAGGCTGAGATCTCAACCCTCCATCTTTCCACCTGCTTCTGGAATTTCTCCAGACACCTGCAGGAGGCGCTGTGCCCACGGTGGCCCTGAGCAAACCTCTGAGTAGCGACTGCGCCCCCAGGACCCAGCTCCGTTCAGGACACCCGTCCCATCCACGATTGGGGTCTTCTGACGCACCCGGAAGATCCTGTACCCATTTCTCTTCCTGCAAAGATGGTTTTGGGGGCTACCTATACCCCTGCTCTCTTTCAAAAAAGAAATAATCGGCTGGGCGCGGTGGTGCACGCCTGTGATCCCAGCGCCTTCGGAGGCCGAGGCAGGAGGATCCCCAGTTCGAGGCCAGAGGTAGCTTGTGCAACTTAGTGAGACCTTGTCTCAAAAAACAAACAAACAAACAAAAAAGCAATGTAAAAACCGGGCTGAGGGTGCAGCTCGGCCATAGAGCGCTTGCAAAGCAGGGTGAGGCTCTGGGTTCAACCCCTAGGATCACAAAAACAAAAACAAAAACAAACGCCCCCCCCCCCCAGACCTTGCCCGCTGCCATTCGCGCGTCTCCTAGGAGCGAGGCGGCCCTGCGTTCGTTTATCGTCCCCGGTTGGTTTCTGCGTCCGTGCTGCGCCATCAGAATCCTCGGCACCTGCCTGGGTCGCGGCCGGGACGCTGCTTCCCTTCCAGCCAATGGGGACGGGCGGCGGCGGGCGGAGGGTGGAGGCTGCGCCTCCCGGCCCGGCCTCCCGCGCGCGCTCCCCACCCCCTGCACACAAAAGCGGTGTCGTTCACTCGGGAGGAAGCTGCCGCGAGCGGGGATGGCCGGGGCCGCGGGGACGGCGGGGGCCCGCGCCGCCCGCGTGACCTTCCCGGCCCTCATCCTCCCGCCACACGCCGGGGGCCGCTGAGGATGCGCGGCTGCAGCCCCGCAGGGCCCGGCTTTGTTCGGCAGTGACAGCCAGCGCGGCGCCACCGCGGAGGTGAGTGCGCCGTCCTCCTCTTCCTCCCCCTCCGCCTCCTCCTCGGCCTCCACCTCCTCCTCATCCTCGACCTCCTCCCCGGGGCGAGGCTCGGAGCCGCGCTGGGGTCTCGTGGCCGAGGCGGCTCCTGCGCCTCCCATCCGCCCGAGCCCAGCCCTCGGCCCCGGTGCCAGGCGGGGGGCTCCGCATACTTCCCGGGCCACGGCTGGGGCTGAGGCGCAGCGAAGTGGGCGCTTCCCAGGCGGCTGCGATGGACTCGTCCCGCCTCTGCCTGGTTCCTATTTATAACCCCCACGAGCGGACTTGGAAAAAGAAAAAAGAAAAAAGAAAAGAGAGAAAGAAAGAAAAGATAAAGAAAAAAGAAAAAGAAAAAAAAAAAAAAAAGGAAAGGAAAGGTTTTCCTCGGTGCGCCAGGAAGGCCGGCCTCGAGCGGGGAGGACGGGAGCGCGCGATGCGCACAGACGCCTCTCCTTTATCCGAATCTGCGCGGTGCTCGTAACCGAAAGGCTGCCTTCCCCAGATGGGAAGCGGGGATCTGAATGCGGGAGCGTCTGGGGCCCACCGGGGACCCCCACACCCCGCCTTTGGAAGATGTGGCTCCAGCCTCTGGGCTGTGGCTCCCCCGGGGAGCTGAGGTCACGCCCAGCTCGGGGGAGGCAGACAGGCCACAGTCCCTCCCCGCAGGCAGGAGATGAGCCTCTGCCCATGTGAACTGTCCCCGTCCCCGCAGCGGAGGGAGGGCGGCTGGCGGGGCTGCGCCCGCCGCATCCGGAAGAGGTCCCCCCCCCCCCCCCCGCAGCTCACTGTCCCTCCTCCATGAATGAATGACGAGATTCAGGGCAGCGGGGGGAGGGGCGACTCAGTGAGAGGTTCCCACCTGCACTGGGGCAGTCTGGGCTCGGCCATCGCGGCTTCCTGCAGGGTCTCCCGTGGCTCAGCGTCTCTCGGGTCCTCCCTCCCTGAGCCCCAGACCTAAATGCAACACCGCAGCCTGCGCTCTTCCCGCAACAGACACACCCAAGCCCTCAGCCACGGCTGGCTTTGCAGAGGGACAGGCGGCTGTCACTGGGGGTGGGGGGTGAAGGGGTGGTCTTCGGTGACGCCGGACGAAGCCGGTAAAAGGGGTGGGGGCTGTTCGGAGGACGGCAGGAGGCCCCCGGGCTGGCTGAGCCCTGAGAACCTGCTGTAAACGTGCAGAGAGGGACCCAAGCAACCGCTTCGCGAAAACAGGGCTTTGCAGCCATGGTCTTACGGTTGTGTGGGCTCCTTCTTGGTTGTGGGGGGCCGTGTCAGGGGGCTCTTCCTCCCTACGGGAAGACAGCCCCAGATGCGTCTGGACATTGCAAATGTCCCTGGGGAAGCTGGGAGGCGAACAAATGTTCCCCAGTTAAAAACCACTGTTTTAAAACCCCCAAATTAGTGGGGTTCGTTGAGTCATAAGATCCCGGAAGGTTCTGCCTGGAAGGTATCGTAAAGGGTCATCTCTAATTCAACTCATTCACAGACAGGGAAGCTGCGGCCCACAGAGACAAAGGGTGTGGGAGTCTCAGTCTCCCTGGGCGGTTTGGATCCTGCCCCCAAACAGTCCAGCATTTAAGCCACCACTAGGAGCCCTGCCCCTGTACCTCAGAATTTGTTGTTGTTATTATTAGGTGCTGTCCAGTTGGGTCCGATGTACAAGAGAACAAAACACTCCCTGACCCTGTGCCACGCCCAGCACTACTGTCAGTGCTTCTCTGCTATTCATAGGGTTTTTGATGGTTGATTGTTTCCAGAGTGGGCTTCTGGGTCCTTCTCCCTCGCCTCCAGCACCTGATATTCCCAGGTGGTCTCCCATCCAAGGACTAACCAGGCTCCATCCTGCTTAGCTTATGACATTGTACAGGATAGGATGCCAGGGTGGTATGGCTGTAGATATACTTAAGAATTAAAAACAAAACAACAACAACAACAAAAAGCTAGCAACGTATGGTTGACAATGATTATGCTCTGAATTCCAATGATTCCAATGATTATGCTCTGAATTCCAATGATTCCAATGATTATGCTCTGAATTCCAACCCCCGATGCTTTCTACAGGGCCTTCTTAGCCCTGGAATCAGCAGGCTGTTAGGATTTGCTTCTTCCTGGGAAGACAGAGGGACAAAGAAGGTGGCCTGGAGGAAATAGCAGTGGGTTGGAGTGGACCAGGTCATCTCTGAAAGCCTCATTCCCACTGGGCATAGTGGTGCATGTCTGTCATCCCAGTGACTTAGAAGGCTGAGGCAGCAGGATCTTAGGTTCAAGGCCAGAGGGAGCCTGCATAACTGAGGGAGACTCTGTCTCAATTTAAGAAATAAAAAAGGGGCTGGAGGTATAGCTCACTGGCAGAGTGCTTGCAAAGTATGGGCAAGGCAATGGGTCCAGCCCCTGAGTACAAGAAAGAAATGGAAAGGGAAGGAAAGGAAAGAAGGAAGGTAGGAAGGAGAGAAAGAAAGAAGAAAAGAAGGGAGAGGAAAAGAAAAGGGAAGAGTTTAGTTATTCCCAGCAGGGAAAATTAAGCGTATTGGTCATTCACACTTTAGTATGATTGAGGCTTTTTTGTTATTGTTTAACATTCACTACATCATAGTTGGGGCTGGGATTTGGCTCAGTGGGTAGAGCGCTGCGCTGCAGTCTCTGAGGTCCCCAGTTCAATTCCCAGCACCGCAAAAATGGGAGAAGGACCTGGCAATCCACTCCCAAGGCAATCCCGAAGCACTCAGCCATTGAAAACCCTATGAGGGTCGCTATGAGTTGGATACCGACTTGACGGCACCTAACAACAACAACGTCATAGTTGAGGTCCAAGGAAGGGGGGTGGGGGTAATGAGCCTGTTTGCGTCATGGCTTGCCCTGTGCAGGGTGTATTTCTGCACACCCAAGGGAGGAAGGCTTGTAGTTGGAGGCTCAGCAACCCATCTGGATTCAAACTCTACACCCACCTGGGTTTCCTGGTCTTTCAATTCTGGTTGTTTTTTTTTTTTTTTTTTTTTTTTTTTTTTTTTTTTTTTTTTTTTTTTTGGCTGTAATATAGAGACATCCCAGGGGCTGGACAATGATCCAGTAAGAGGAGGAAAGCTGGGTGCCATGGTGCACTGCAGCAATCCAGTGACTCAGGATTGCGAGTTCGAGACCAGAGGCAGCCCACGCAACTTAGCGAGACCCTGTCTCAAAATAAAACAGTGCAGCCCAGTGGTGGAGGTGCCCTGGGTTCAATTACCCAGCACCACCAAAAAAACCAAAGACGGCACGCACAGGCGCTCCTTGGAGCTCCATGCCTAGAGTGCCAGGGGGCTGTGGTCACCATTACTGTCAGTAACCCCTGCTCCCGTCCTCAGCTCCCCTGCAGGGCTCTCCCCTGCCCCACGCCTGCCCCTCTGCCCAGAGCCCATGGGGACCACAGAAGCCACGCTGCGGATGGAAAACGTGGACGTGAAGGAGGAATGGCAGGACGAAGACCTCCCCAGGTAGGACCTCGGGGTCCGAGTCACCCGCGAGTCCCGTCTTCTTCCCAGGTGGGGAACAGCAACCCTACCTGGCCACCAGGAGACATCTGGAAGCCATGCCTGGGATCCCAGCGCTCTGGGGCAGGGAGGAGGAGTGTGGCAAATTCTCCCAAGATCTCTTCTCCAGGTGGGGGTGGAGCCGGGCACGGTGGCCATGCCTTCAATACCAGGGCTCTGGAGGCTGAGGCAGGAGGATGGGGAGTTCTCGTGAGACCCTGTCTCAACTTCGGGAGAACTCATCTCCTGGTAGGGGCGGAGCAGGGTGTGGAGCCAGCCACGCCTTCAATCCTAGCACTCTGGAGGCTGAGGCTGGAGGATGGTGAGCTCGAGGCCAGCCTGGGCCTTGCGAGACCGCATCTCAAAAACAAAACAAACAAAAACAAAAATAGCAGCAGCAATCAGCCCTCCCCCAATCCTTGTGGGGACAGAAATGCGCCTGGATGCAGCTGCACGTGAGCAGCGGTGGGGCCCCCTGAATGGGAAATGAGGGTGGCGTGGCCTCCAGTGAATTCTGCAGCTGCCCAGTGTCCTTTCCGAGCTCAGTGGCTCCGTGGCCGCAGGACAGTGGGCTCACTGTGCGCCCTGGGCCCGGAGCTGCGTTCTTGCCAGTCTGGCACTCGGCCCACCTGGCTTCTGTCTGCCTTGGCTCTGGAGGCCAAGGGGGCTCCTTGAAGCAGGTCCAGCTGCGGCCACACATAGACCCCTCTGTGCGCAGCAGGGTGGCTGGCGGTTCTGTTCCCACCAGCCTGCGGTCATTCTCCTGGTGTCTTCTTGCAGCCCCGAGCCTGTTGCTCTTCCAGTGTCTTCCCCCCTACCGCCCTGCTCTTTTCCGATCGCCCAGAGTCAGGGATGAGAGCAGCATGTCATGGATGAGTTTGCTGCCTCAATTTCCCCATTCGCTCATCTTATGAGGACACCAGTGATTGGATTCAGTGCCTATTCTAACCCCGTTGACCTCATCGTAGCTTAATTATCTTTGCAAAGACCCTGCAGCGGTTCCTCTTACCTTTGGAGGTTCATCCCAAGACCCTCAGTGGATGTCTGAAACTTAAGGATTGGACCCAATCTTGTATATACAATAATGCAATTTTTCCCATGCATACAAGCCTATGATAAACTTAGTTTTTCACTTAAAGCAAACACCCTGCAGCTTCTCTTTGTCATGCCTATCTGAATGGCCAAGTAATGGTACTTTGGGGCCATGAATAACTAAAATAAGGATATGTGAACACAATCAATATGATACTGCAACAGTTGTTTCTGTAACCAAGATGGATACTAAGTGACTAACAGGAGGGTAGCCTACACAGTGTGGACACGGGGCAAAGGAATGACTCATGTGCTGGAACAAGGTAGCACAATATTTTGTCATTATACTCATGTAACCTAAAATGTACTATTTGTTTCTAGAATTTTCCATTTAATATTTTTGGTCCATAATTGACCCCAAGCAACAGACCACAGGAAGCAAAACTACAGGCAAGGAAGGATGACTGTACTTCCAGATGCGGTCATGACCCCAGTTTCCAGGCTTTCAGACTTGACCGTTTCTTTTTTGGAGGACATGTTCCACTCACCACAGGAAGACAAAGCCAGGTTGCACATCTTTCATATTGAGGGGGCCCTCACATTTGATCTGGGCCACCCATCATGGGCTTTGACAATGAGATCTTCAGAGGGCCATCTGGATGTCCCCTGGGGCCACTGGAGGGTCCTCAGGTTTGGACAGTTTGAGGTTGTCCTGGAGTGTGGGGAAAATAATAAGGGAGTGACTAACGAGAGGGTGGCCTATACAGCATGGATACGCTGGGCCTTGGAAACTGCAGCTCCAGGCATGGGCAAGGTGGGTGTGTGCTTGATGTGGGTCAGGGGGCAGTGGGCCTCTCCTTCTGGGAGCCTGGAATCCAGATGAGCTCTCTTCTCCCATTCAGCATAACCTCAAACCTTTTTGGAGCGTCCGTTGTGCTGTGGGGGCTGCACTCGCTGCTTCAGGCTCCTGCCTCCAGCTGGCCAACCTCCCTCCCTCTCTCCCCTCATCCACGATCTCCTCGCCTCTCCACCCGGCCCCTAGTCTGCTTCCCAGTCTGTTCTCTGAGCTCATCAGGCTGACTCCAGCCCCTGAGCCTTACACACGTGTCATCCACATGGAATGCCCTTCCCCAATCCCCGCCTGTACCCACCTGTTGCTTTCAAGTCTCCATTTAAATATTGTTGAGGCTGAGGCTGTAGCTCGCTGGACACTTGCCTAGCAAGCCAAGGCTCTGGGTTCCACCTCCAGCAATCCCCACCCAGGAAAAAGTCACCTCCTCAGAGCAGCCCTCCCTGACCATGCCAGGATTCACCTCCTCCTTCGTCTTCTCTATGTCCCATGTATTGCCATCGACCTTACTCTGTTGCTTAATCCATTATACACATCTTGGTACACATCTTGGTGTGTACGATGTGTGCCACAGAATCAGCTCCAGCAGTTTTAGGGCCAGAAACTCTGCCATCTGCAGGGCAACCCACAGGCTGCAAATGCCCTGGCAGGAGCAGAGGCCACAGCTTGTGAATTTGTTTGTTTTTTCTTTGTTTTGCAGAACCGGGGGGTTGAACCTAGTGCCTCGCACATGCTAGGCATGTGCTCCACCATTGAGCTATACCACTAACTCCTGTTTTATCCTCCTTTCTATCTTTCTTTCTTTTTTCTTTTTTTTTTTTTTTTTGCAGTACTGGAGATTGAACCCAGGGCCTGGCGCTTGCATGCTCTGCATGTGCTAGACCACTGAGCTGCACCCCCAGCCCATTTTTTACTTTTTGAGACAGGGTCTCGCTAAGTTACGCAGACTGCCTCTGGTCTCGAACTTGCCATCCTCCTGCCTCCACCTCCAGAGCCGCTGGGATTACAGGCATGTGCCACCATGCCCGACTCCCCTATTTTATTTTTGGAGACAGAGTCTGGCTAAGTTACACAGGCTGCCTTTGGCCTCGGACTTGTGATCCTCCTGCCTCAGCCTCCTGAGTGCTGGGATCACACGTGTGGCTTCCAGACAGGACTCTGCCTCCACCTGGAGATGAGATCTCAAGAGGTTGAGACAGGGTTTCGCCATCGTCCCACCTCAGCCTCCGGAGCACCAGGGTCACAGGGCACACAACTGTACCCAGCAAACGCTACAGTTTGACAGCAGAATCTCTTCATCCCCAGAAAACCTCAGTTTTTGCCTGTAGGACCTTTTAGTTGAGGCTCACAGGAGCTTGCCACACCCACGTTGTCCACAGACATCTTTCTTTTTTTCTTTCTTTTTTTTTTTTTTTTTTTTTTTTGTGGTACTGAGGGTTGAACCCAGGGCCTCGCGCTTGCCTGCTCTGCAAGTGCTGGACCACTGAGCTGCACCCCCCCCCCAGCCCATTTTTTTACTTTTTGAGACAGGGTCTCACTAAGTTACGCAGACTGCCTCTGGTCTCGAACTTGCGATCCTCCTGCCTCCACCTCCCAAGCCACTGGGATTACAAGACATCTCCTTTCTAAAGGCAACACATCTTGGGTATTTGTCCCACCTATGGGACACCTTCACAGCCAAACCTAGATGTGTGTTTGACTGAGTCACGGGGGACCCACACTTAGCCAGAGTGACACTAAAGATGCCTCATAACCCTCCTGAGGTGAAGCCCTGGCACAGCGGGGATCCTGCCCCATCGCATCCCACATGGTGTCCCAGAGCCCAGGCACCTGCGATGCGTGTGTTAAATGAACCAAAGTGCACGTTGGAGCTGGGTGCGGTGGCGCATGCCTGTCATCTCAGTGACTCAGGAGTCAGAGGCAGGAGGCCAAAGGCAGCCTGCGTAACTTAACGAGACCCTGTCTTGAAATAAAAAGTAAGAAAGGGGCTGAGGGTGCAGCGCAGTGGTAGAGCACTTGTAAAAGCATGTGTGAGGCCCTGGGTCCAACCCTCACCGCCAAAAAAAAAAAAAAAAAAAAAAAAAAAAGCAACAGCAACAAAAAAGACATTGGTGCTGTTCCCATAGTGCAGATTCGGGAAACTGAGGCTCAGAGAGGCAGTGAGCCCCCCACAAACTCACAGTGCTGGAGGGGGCAGCACTGGGTTTTGCTCCCAGACTCTTGCAGGTGCCCGCCCCATTCTGCTTGCTGCCTCAGTTTCCCTGTCTGTGCCCTGCGGCTGGGATGCCTTCTGCACATAGGTGGAGGTTTTAGCCACAGCCCCTCGAGCCTCCACTGGATTAGTGGCCGGCGGAGCATCTGCATGGACCGTCCAGGGCTTGGAGCCTGGCCCACATCCTAATGAGAGTCCCAGACAGCACTGGCTGCTGGCAGGGGAGGTTGGAGGCTTGATGGGACCCTGTGAGGTCCCAGGAACCCAGGCCAGAGGCTCTTTCCCCTGCTGTTCCCAGTGGGGTTTTGCAGTTCCCTGATCAGCCACCAGGGGGAGGTAGAGGGCAATGGCTAAGGCCAAGGCCAGTGTCAGGTTGGCCTCCTGGATTTAAGTCATGGCACCTTCAGTGGTTCAACCCTGGCACAATCCCTCTGCCACGCCTCGCCTTCCTCCCTTGTGAAGTAGGTTCCTACCTGTCTCAATGCCACGTGTCTGTCCGCTTGTGCTATGGGGGCTTGCTTGTGGCTGTGATGCCGAAGGCTATGCTGTCGCTATTTCAGATACCAGCAGGGCCACCCATGGTGGACAGGGTTCAGCTGCTTCCAGACTAAGACAACCTAGGGAGAAGGACCCAGCAGCCCACTCCCAAAAAACAATCAGCCATTGAAAACCCTATGAATAGCAGAGAAGCGCTGTCAAATACAGTGCAGGAAAATGACCCCCCAGGCTGGAAGGCATTCAAGAAACGACTGGGGAAGAGTTGTCTCCTCAAAGTAGAGTTGACCTTAATGAATGGAATGGAGTAAAGCCCCTGGGACCTCCTTTTGCTGATGTGGCACCACTCAAAATGAGAGGAAACGCAGTGGCTGCAACACTGGGCTCAAACATAAAAAGATTGTGTGCGTGGCACGGTGTCGGGGAGGGTTTCATTTTGCTGTACTTCGGGTCACTATGAGTTGGACCTACCTCAAAATCATTTCACAGCAACCGACCTGTCTCAAGTGGCTGCTGTGAGGAGCGCATGGTCTTGCTGTGAACACCCGCTGTGGACACACTGTACCCGGTGTAACTATGACTCCAGGTGGTTCTAGAATCAAAGGAAAGTGGAGACGCAGGCACTAGTGGGCAAATTAAGAGCTAGAAGGAAATGCTGGGCCCTAGGTTTGCCCAGGACGCCAGTTTCCGCTGACTGCCACTGGATTGAGAAAAAAGGGCTCCTGATCTGGTCAGGCTGCTGGGAAGCTGGACTTTTGGAGTTAGACCTCCGATTTAGCAGCAAATTTAAAAGGTTTTAAAGTCTGTCATCCCAGCAATTTGGGAGGCGGAGGCAGGAGGATCGCAAGTTCGAGACCAGAGGCAGTCTGCGTAACTTAGTGAGACCCTGTCTCAAAAATGTAAAAAAAAAGGGCTGGGAGGTGCAGCTCAGTGGTCCAGCACTTGCAGAGCAAGCAGGCGGGAGGCCCTGGGTTCAACCCCCAGTACCACAAAAAAAAAGGTTTTGAAGTGCTGTGCGGGCAGGACACAGCCAGGTCGGGGACATTTGCTGTCAGCCTGTGACTCTGAAGCACAGGTTTAGGTGACTTTGCCAGTGGAGCAGGTGATTCCTACATTCCAGGCCCCTGGGTATGTGAGGGGATGCTTCAGCCCTCGTTTGCCCCTTTAAAGCCTTCTTATGGGTTGAGCGCTGTGCCACATGCCTGTCATCCCAGCGACTCAGGAGTTGGAGGCAGGAGGATCACAAGTTCGAGGCTAGGGCAGCCTGTGCAATTTAGGGAGACTCTGACTCAAGATAGAAAATAACAAAGAGGTCGGGGATGGTACAGTGCCTGCAAAGCATGTGTGAGGCCCTGGGTTCAGCCCCCTAGTACCAAAATTTAAAAAAATAAAAAGTCATTCTTCCGACTTCAATTGAAACTTGCTTTTTTAAAAACAATTAATTCAGCCAGGCGCGGTGGTGCACACCTGTAATCCCAGCAGCTCGGGAGATGGAGGCAGGAGGATCGCAAGTTCGAGATCAGAGGCAGTCTGTGAAACTTAGTGAGACTCTGTCTCAAAAAAAGTCTTAAAAAAAATGGGCAAGGGTGCAGCTCAGTGGTCCAGTACTTGCAAAGCATGCAAGTGCGAGGCCCTGGGTTCAACCCCCAGTACTGCAAAAGATAAAATAAAATAAAATAAAATAGAAATAAATTCAAGCCAGGAGCGGTGGCTTGTCTGTAATCCCATTGTTCTGGAGTCAGAGGCAGGAGGATCGTGAGCTTGAGGCCAGGCGAGGCTACGTAGGGAGACCCTGCCTCCAAAAAAGAAATTTCGCTCAAAGTGAAATTCACATGATATAAATTACCCATTTCACAGTGCACAGTTCAGTGGCCTTTCATACATTCACAATCTCCAGCTGTGAGCTTCATTTTCAGAATTTTCTCTTCACCCCAAAAGGAAGCCCATTGCCACGAGCAGTCACCTTGTCCGTTGGCCAACCCCTGGCACCCAGGAGTCCACTTCCTGCCTCTGGATTCCACTGATCTGGACGTTTCCCACCAGTGGAGTGGGTGGCGCCCTCGGGGGATTTGTGTCTGTCTTTCCCTGAGCATGATGTCGCACGGTCCCTCCACGCTGCAGCCTGTCAGAGCCAGGGTCCTGTCTCTGGCTGAGCGATGCACATGAGTGGACGGCCGCATTTGACTTATGTGTGCGTCCCTGCCAGGCATGTGGATCGTCTCCATTCTTTGGCCACGATGGCTCACACCGCCACGAACATCTGAGCAAGAGTTTTTCTGTGGACAGACGTTTTCACGTCCTTTGGGCATCTGCTCTGTTGTGACCTTGGACATCCATGACATCAGACCCGCCTCTCATTCATCTTGTTCTCCAGGACACCCCCTTCCAACACACACACAATTCTCAGGAAAAAAGCAGGGCTTGGTGGCCTCGCCTGGAATCCCAGCACTCAGGAGGCCAGAGGTGGGAGGATGGAGTCCCAGGCCGGCCTGGGCTACATAGCGACACCCCGTCTCAAATCATCATTATCGTCATCTTTCGATGACAGAAATGAAAGAAACATTGCAAATATCATACAAAGAGTCCCCGTAGACCGAGACCCGCTTCTCCCCTGGTTAGCATCTCGCAGCATCAGCTACGTTTGTTACAGTATGGACCCAATGTTGACACTTGATTCACCATGGGAGGTCACATCGTTCTTTTTACCTAATGTCCTTTTACCTGCAGCCATAGCACTGTGCTGTCAGATCCCATCAGATCTCAGAAGCTAAGCTGGGTTGGGCCTGGTTAGTCCTTGGATGGGAGACCGCCTGGGAACACCAGGTGCTGCAGGCTTGGGAGACGGACCCAGCAACCCACTCCCAAAAATCAATCGGCCATTGAAAACCGTATGAATAGCAGAGAAGCACTGGCAATAGCGTTTCACCTGTTGTACATGGGGTTGCGGTGAGTCAGATACTGACTCAATGGCACCTAAAAACAACAACAATGTCCTTTTCTTTCAGGGCGTCCCATCTAGAATCCTCGGTGACATTTAGTCATCGCAGCTCCTCAAGCTCCGCCAGACTGAGGGGATCGTCCCTCAGACCTTGCTTGTTGTTCATGATGGGGACGGTTTTGAGGAGGGCGGGGCAGGGATTCTGCAGAATTCCCGTGGGTGGGCACTGGGGTGAGGGTTTGTTCTCAGGTGGGATTGATGGGGTCGGGAAGGAAGACCACTGAGGTGACGCGCCCTTATTGTCACGTCCTATCAGAGGCACCCGCCACTGAAGTGACGTCATGGCTGATGTTGCCATCGCTCACCTGGCTTGGGTGCCCATGGCAGGGGTGCGTCCACTGTCGAGTTCCGCACTCCTCTCCTCTTCCCACACTGTCTCCTTTGGAGGGGAGTCGCTTTTCGCAGCCTCGGGTAAGCGGTGAGGAGTTACTTCTCATCTCTGGAATGGGGCTGTCTGCACACATTTCTTTTTTCAGTACCGAAGGTCGTACTCAGGCCCTTGAACATTCTAGGCAAGCGCCCTACCACTGAGCTGCACCCAATCTCTGTTTTTAATTCTCATCTTGACACAGGGTCTCACTAAGTTACACAGGCTGCCTCTGGCCTTGAACCTGCGATCCTCCTGCCTCAGCCTCCCGTGTTGCTGGGATGACAGACGTGTGCCACCATGCCGGACAGCTTATGAATTTTCTGTTCTAAGAAGTGTATTTGAGCCCAGAGGTTCCCCCAGAATTTAATTCATTGTGTTGCTCTTGTCATTCCATTTTAATCCACTTGGCTGGATCTGGCCGGGTCGCCCCGCGTTCTGCTGGCTGGATTTTCGATGCCCGCTCCTGGCTGGACCTCCAGGCCCCTCCCAGAAGAGACGGGGATGGAGCTGCTGAGCAGCCCTACAGAAGACCCGTCCTGTAAGTTTCCGCACGTGCATGGGACGGGGAGCTTGGTCTCAGGGTTTGGCTCTGCCCTGGGCTGGTACCTTACAAGCATCAAAGGCCACACACCCAGGGCAGAAAGTTAGGGACGGAGTTATTCTACACAGAGGCCTGTCGGGGAAGCCACTGGGTCTGTCCGGCAGCACCAGATCGACAGCTGAAAAAGCCTTCCCAGCCAGGCGTGGTGGCGCACGCCTGTAATCCCAGCGGCTCAGGAGGTGGAGGCAGGAGGATCGCAAATTCGAGACCAGAGGCAGTCTGTGTAATTTAGCGAGAGACCCTATCTCAAAAACTGAAAAAATGGGCTGGGGGTGCAGCTCAGTGGTCCAGCACTTGCAAAGCATGCAAGTGCGAGGCCCTGGGCTCAACCCCCAGTACCGTAAAAAAAAAAAAAAAAGAGAAAGAAAGAAAGAAAGAAAGAAAGAAAGAAAACCTTGAGGTGAGGAGGCAGACAGGCCTGCGAGATCAAGGGAGCCAGGCTAGGATGCGGCTTAGTGGTGAGGGCTTGCTGAGCATGCGCAAGGCCCTGGGTTCCATCCTCAGCACCAAAAAAAAAAAAAAAAAAGAAAAGAAAAGAAAAGAAAGAAAGAAAGAAAACAAAAATCCTGAGAAGGTCAGGGGTGGTAGAGATCCAAGGCAGCCTGGCCTCTCAAGCCACTTAACAGCCATGGTTTCACAGCTGTCCAGGGTGTACCCAGAGGAAGAAGCCCAGCCTCCTGGCCCTTCCATCAAGCAGCTTTGACCAGCTCCCTAGCTCCGTGTCCCACCTCTCTGGGGTCATAGGCATCAGAGGTAAAAGGAGCTGCCCGCCCACGTGTGCTGGCGTTGGGCCCACGTCAGCTTTCACCCCACAGACGCCCTCTGAGGACGGTCTGGGAAGGCAGGGAGGAGGCTGGCCTCCATGGTGACAAAACCAGCCAGAGAGCGGAAGGAGGGGAGCGTTCACCAAGCCCCCGAAATGTGCCCAGCCGTGGCGCGGAAGGCCCAGGTCTGGACCATGGCGCCTGGCTTTTCTTGTTTAAGGCAAATTCCTTCTATTTATTTATTTTTTTATGGCAGGTTCCATTTGATTCAGAGGCTGGAGAATAATCCTCTTTGCCACAAATCTCTGTTCTCCAGGCCCACGCGGTGGGATTACTGCCTCCCCACCCACTGGTGACACATGTCACATGTACACCTTAATCTTACTGCCACTGTGTTGTGACCTTCTGTTCCGCGTCTTCAAGAAGAGAGAGCAAAGCTTTTACCAAGCTCTCTGAACTCACCCCCACCCACCGATGGTTTCTCACAAGGAAAGCGGGGAAGACACCGCTGCTGTCACCCCCTCACCAGCAAGGCGCCCCGGGGCCAGCCACGCCTCACTATTCCCCACGGTAAAATGGGTCACATTTCTTGCCACACCTAGTCACGTGGGACCTGAAATGATACTTTATAGGCACTTGATAAAATATGAGCACTTGCCGGCATGGCACACACCTGGCCTCCCAGTGACTTGGGAGGCACAGATAGGAGGCTCGAAAGTTCGAGGCCAGAGGCAGTTTGTGCAACTTGAAGAGACCTTGTCTCAAGATAAAACAGTAAAAATGGGCCAGGGATGCAGCGCGGAGGTGCAGCGCTTGCCTAGCATTTTGGAGGCCCTGGGCTCAGCCTCCAGTACTGAAAAAAGGGAAAAAACTTGAGCACTGTTTTTACAATTCTCTGCCAGCGTGCACGTTTGAACCTGTGTCCCGAACAAGCCGGTTCTGACCAGTTCTCAAAGGACCGAGACATTCACAGAAAGAAAGATAGGAGCCAGTGTGTGGAAGTCCAGATGTGTGAGGGTGCCCTCCAATAGCCGAGGATCAGGGCGCCCCCAACTGGTTACTCAGCTGGTCACAGGGTAACTCCCAGGGTCAGTTCCTGTGATTTCCAGAAGTTTTCCTTCTGTTAGACATTGTTCTGGGGACAAAGGATGGTTCTTTCTTCTTCCTTCCTTCCTTCTTTCCTTTCCTCCTCCTCCTCCTTTTTTTCTTCTTCCTCCTCTTCCTCCTTCTTCTTCCTCCTCCTTCTTCTTCCTCCTCCTCCTTCTCCCTCCTCCCCTCCTCTTCTTCCTCTTCTTCCTCCTCCTCTTCACTCTTCTTCCTTTTTCTTCTTCCTCCTTCCTCCTTTCCCTTCCTCCACCCCTTCCTCCTCCCCCCTCCTTCTTCTTCTTTCTTATTTTTTCTTCCTCCTCCTTTTCCTGTGGTACTGGGGATTGACCCTGGAGCCTCATGCTAGTCAAGTGCTCCCCCGATATGCCACACCCCCAGCCCTTTCTCACTTTTTATTTTGAGACAGGGTCTCGCTATGTTGCACAGGCTGCCTCTAGCCTCGAACCTGTGACGCTCCTGCCTCAGCCTTCCGAGTCACTGGGATGACAGGTGCGGCCACTGGGTCCGGCTAAAGGAAGGCTCCTCTCCCGGGCTCACCCAGGAACCAGCCCTGCTCAACCTGTGCTCAGATGGTCTTTACCCTCCTAGGAGGCAGAAATCACCTTAAAAGGAGCCCAGATCCCAGCATTTAGGAGGCAGAGGCAGGAGGATCATGAGTTCCAGGCCAGCCTGAGACCCACAGCAAGACTCTGTCTCAAAAAGAAAAATAAAAAACAAAGGCAGATGTGATGTTTCTTGATTTCCCACCAGCCATAACCAGGGGTAATTGCTGTTCCGCTACCAAAGACCACAGCTGTAGATCGGCTCCCACGCTGCACGTCACAGCCATCAAGACCTCGCAGCCAGGGGCCAGGCGGGACCTGGTGCCCAGTACCCAGTATCTTCATCATGCACAAGAACTCGACTGACCTGCCTCCTGTGAGGCCCATTTTGCAGAGGATAAATTGCATCAGGGTTAGGCGCTGCTGCCACGCCTGGGATCCCAGGGACTCAGGAGGCCAAGGCAGGGAATGGCGCATTCCAGGCTGGCCTGGGCCTCACAAGACCCTGTCTCAACTTTGTGAGATCTTGTCTCCAGGTGGGGGTGGAGCCGGGTGTGGTGGCCACACCTGTAATCTCAATGCTAGGGAGGCTGAGGCAGGAGGATGATGAGTTCTTGTAAGACCCTGTCTCTACCTGTGAGATCACCTCTCCAGGTGAGGGTGGGCCCGGGCGTTGTGGCCATGCCTGGGATTCCAGTGACTTAGGAGGCTGAGGCAGGAGGATCTCAAGTTTGAGGCCAGAAGCAGCCTGCGCCACTTAGCAAGACCCTGACTCAAAATAAAAATAAGAAACGGGCTGAGGGTGCAGCCCAGTGGTGGAGCACTCACACAGTATGTGTGAGGCCCTGGGTTCAACCCCCAGTAATGAAGAAAAAATACCCGAGTCAAGGCACGAGAGGGGAGGGGCC
This sequence comes from Pedetes capensis, assembly GCA_007922755.1. Classification (NCBI taxonomy): domain Eukaryota; kingdom Metazoa; phylum Chordata; class Mammalia; order Rodentia; family Pedetidae; genus Pedetes; species Pedetes capensis. The sequence continues at coordinate 34,957 of VMDO01015721.1, forward strand.
TCCGTGGTCTGGACACCGATAAACAGCAACGTCAGGTTTGAAATCAGGGCCGCCCAGAGTCTTTCTGAGTTCTGCCAGCCACACATGGTTTGGGTCTCCTGGGTCCCTTGAGTTCTACCAGTCACATACGGTGGGAGGGATGCGACATTGTTCGGTTCCACATGGTGACTCTTGTCCCCGGGAAGGAGGAGAAAGGCCACGGGGGTTCTTTCTGCTCCCGGCTTCCGCAGTGCCCCCCAACACTCTGGCCTTCAGTGGGGCCCATCGGAAGAGAAAGACGCTGGTGGCCCCCGAGATCAACATCTCCCTGGACCAGAGCGAGGGCTCGCTGCTGTCCGATGACCTCCTGGACACGCCTGATGACCTGGACGTCAACGTGGATGACATCGAGACCCCGGACGAGACGGACTCGCTGGAGTTCCTGGGGAACGGCAACGAGCTGGAGTGGGAAGGTGAGGGCCGGGGCCCGGGCTGCCTGCGCACCGCGTCCCCGCGCCCTCCTGGCGGATCCCAGGCCTACCTTGTACCCCTGCAGGCTCAGAGGGCAGCAGCTCCATGCAGGATTCGCACCCAGGGCCACAGAGCGGTGCCGGGTGGGGCAATCAGCCTCTGCGAGGGGGTGCAGGGTTTCCTTGTCGACTTTGAATTTTTCCTGGGGAACCCGGCTTCCCCCAGATGCTCGCAGGGGACAGAGGTCCAAACTGGTGGCATCCGTTTGGTGCAGCGAGGCATTACTGAGCATTTTCCCTGGGGGGGGGGCTGACCAAGGGGCGGGGACGTGGTGGGACACGGTCCATAGGTGGCTCCCGCCTGCACGCGCGGGTTGGCAGGATGGTCCCAAGGCACAGCAGGCGCGCGCGGGGGCATTGGCTGTGGGTGCCTGTGGGGAATGAGGGGAGGGGATGGCATGGAACGGGGCTGTCACCCGTGGGTGATTCTTATCCTACCCAGGGGACACTGGCCAAAGTCTGGACGTATGCAACTGTCACAACTTGGGGAGGTCCTGGCATGGGGCAGGTGGAGGCCAGGGACGCACCCCAGGGAATGGCTCAGCTCTGAACAGTGCCAACCAGGAGAGACGGTGGGCTGGGTAATCGGGGCCAGCAGGCCTGGTGGGCCTGGCATCACTGGGTAGCTGTCATCTGACATGGGATCACTGTCTGCTTGGTGTGGGGTCCGGCAGCAGGGCAGGGCCCGAGGAGGGCAGGCAGCAGTGACCGAGCCCGCAGGGCTCAGGAGCCCTGACAGAGTTCGGGTTTCATCGATGGTGGGTTAGAAACCCGCCACAGAGTCCACCTGACCCCAGGTGTGTGGAGCGGCTCGCTGTGGCAGCTGGGGAGGAGCCGACAGTGGAGGGCGGGGGGCCTCAGACAGAGGGGAGGCGGCATCCAGAGGGAAGGCTTTGGCCATGCAAGGGGGAAGGGTGCGAGTCCAGAGTCTGCTTTGGAAACAGAGGCCTCGGTGATTGCAGGGCACAGCAGGGATCACAGAAAGCACATGGGATTGGGTGCAGTGGCCACGCCTGGGATCCCAGCCCTCTCCAGGCTGAGGCAGGAGGATGGCGAGTTCCAGCCAGCCCGGGCTACACAGTGAAACCCTGTCTCGTGAACCAAAATCAAAAACCAAACCAAGCCGGGCGCAGTGGCGCACGCCTGTAATCCCAGCAGTTTGGGAGGCAGAGGCAGGAGGATCGCTAGTTCGAGACCAGAGGCAGTCTGCATAACTTAGTGAGACCCTGTCTCAAAAAGTAAAAAAATGGGCTGAGGGTGTAGCTCAGTGGTCCAGCATTTGCAGAGCATGCAAGCGCGAGGCCCTGGGTTCAACCCCCAGTACCACACACACACACACACACACACACACACACACACACACACACACAAAACCAAACCAAAGAAAGGAAGAAAAGAAAGTGGTTGTTAACAGCAAAAGGGCCAGGACAAGGGTAATGAAGGGCTCAGGGCCCCCCCCCCCCCAGACACCTGCTGGCTGGCAGTGCAATCCTGGAAGGCTTCCTAGAGGTGGTGTCTGAGCCAGAGGAAGATGGCTGAGCAGGGTGGCCAAGTGAGGAAGAAGTGAAGGGTACGCAGCTGTCGCCAGCAACAGTAGCCAGGAGAGGGACGGTAAACAGGAGTTCGGATGGAGGTGTCTTGCTCTTTAGCACCCCTTCTTCTCCCCTCCCCCCGCTGGCCTGCTTCCAGATGACACCCCGGTTGCCACTGCCAAGAACATGCCCGGGGACAGTGCAGATCTGTTTGGGGATGGCGCAGCGGAGGACGGCAGCGCGGCCAACGGGCGCCTGTGGCGCACGGTGATCATCGGGGAGCAGGAGCATCGCATAGACCTGCACATGATCCGGCCCTACATGAAGGTGGTCACCCACGGAGGTGAGTGGCCCCCCGGCCCCCGGGGACGCTGGGCCACTAGTGTTCTGTCCGGGTTCCTCTGTGGACCTCGGTCTCCTCATCTGAGCCACGGGGGTGTTTGCCCTGCGTCTCTCTTGCGGAGGGAGGGTGGGCTGCGGACACGGCCAGTGTGGCCGAGGCGCCAGGCGCACAGGGCGGTGCCTGTGGCGGTGGCTGCCCTTCCACACCAAGCCAGAGGCGGCGCTGCCTCATCCCAGGGCGGCTGGACTCCCAGCTGTTCCGTCCTGAGTGTGTGGGCGCTGGGACAGGGCCGGCCAGAGACCAGGTGGACACAGGACATTGCGTTGGGCGCAGCTCAAAGCAGGGCCAGGGCGCTGCCCAGCTGCGCCCGGAGACGTGGTGCCACCCACTGGCCTCCTCTGCCCAGGGTACTACGGTGAGGGCCTCAACGCCATCATCGTCTTTGCCGCCTGCTTCCTGCCCGACAGCAGCTCCCCCGACTACCACTACATCATGGAGAACCTCTTCCTGTGAGTCCCCGCCTGGTGGGCTGGGGGGCGCGGGCGGGGCGCCATTCTGGGAGCCCCAAGGGGCGCCACGTGGAACCAGGACAGCCATGGCTGCCACAGACCATCTTTTCAGACCCAGAGACAAAATTGTTGTTGTTGTTGTTAGGAGTCGTTGAGTCGGATCCAACTCATAGGGACCCTCTGTACAACAGGGGAAACACTATTGTCAGTGCTTCTCTGCTGTTCATAGGGTTTTCAATGGCAGATTGATTTTTGGGAGGGGGCTGCCGGGTCCTTCTCCCAAGCCTACAGCACCTGGTGTTCCCAGGTGGTCTCCCATCCAGGTACTAACCAGGCCCGACCCTGCTTAGCTTCCGAGATCTGATGGGATTGGATGCCACAGGGCTACTGCTGCAGGCAGAGACAAAATTAGGCATGTTAAATGCCCCACTCAACCTGATAAAATATAATATGAATTTAAGTTAACCTAATTCAAAATATCTAATTAAATAACGATCCTCTATTGCCACGTTCCCACTTGGGAATCTGGCCACCACTGGGTGGGATCCCAGCACTGGGGGGCCCAGATGGGAGGGTGGCGAGTTCTAGGCTGGCCCGGGCTGTGTAGTGAGAATCAGAAAAAAAAAAAAAAAAAGCTTCATATGATGCATATAAAGCACCTGACAGAGCATGAGGAGCTCGGGAAATCCGTTCTCTTTTCCTGGTTGGTTTTGTTTCTTATTTTTCGTGGGGCTGGGGATGCAACGCAGGCCTCACGCAGGCTAGGCAAGGGCAGCACCCCAGCCCTCATTACTGCTTATGACTGTTATTCCTAAGATTTCCATCTGACATAGTGGGGCCTGCCTTTCAGGCCCCAACAACAGAGAAAGGGGATGAGGATATCAGAATGAACCTGGTTATTTTGTGCAGTGAATATGTGTGGATAAACAGGAGAGAGGCAGGCCGGGCGCAGTGGCGCATGCCTGTAATCCCAGTGGCTCAGGAGGCGGAGGCAGGAGAATCGCGAGTTCGAGGCCAGAGGCAGGCTATGTAATTTAGTGAGACCCTGTCTCAAAAAGTAAAAGAATGGGTTGAGGGTGCAGCTCAGTGGTCCAGCACTTGCAGAGCATGCAGGCGCGAGGCCCTGGGTTCAATCCCAGTACCACAAAAAAAAAAAAAAAAAAAAAAAAAAGGAGAAAGGCAGGAGGGGGGCGCTGGTCAGAGAGAAGTGTCTGGGCAGTCAGGAGGGAGCCCCTGCTATGGAGTGGGTGGGGGCCTGGGGTGCTGCTTAGCACCCTGCAGGGCCCAGGGAGGAGAGACCCTGACTTGCCACCCCCCACCACAGATTCATCGCTTCCGTCCCCTCACCATTCACTCACCCCTGTCCTGATCCCCCGCTGAGGAAATGGGTCTCCCCAGCCCCCGTGGGGACCCCTCCTCCCCGGCCTCCCCTCCCCACCAAGTCAGCTGCTGTGCTCTGTGGCTTGGCCCTCCCCAGAGGTGGGGCACCTGGGCTTCTGACAAGAGGAGGTGGCCGTGCAGAACAGAAAGTGGCTCGCAACACCCCAGAGCCAGGTGGCCCTAGCTGGGAAGATAGAGGAGGAGGAGGAGAGGCGGGCCCCGGCCTCCTTGTCTCTGGAGCAGGCGGGCTGTGCCTCTCTCCCAGCACCTCTTCCCCTCAGTAGGCAGGGGTGACACCCACCCTTGAGGACGGGTCTCAGGAGACATTGAATGAGATAGTGCATGTAATTCACTGGGTCCCTAGTACGTGCTCAATAAAATTATGATATAGATTATGGACATAAACTCAGGGTGGATGGGGTCTTCCCAATCGACCTCCCTCCCAGAGTGTGCCAGGAACACAGCTGCAAAGCGGTGTCTCCCTGCACAGGTGGTGTGTCTGTACCTGACCACGTCTGTCTGCACCTGGATGCACCTATACAGGTGCGGCTGGCACAGCTCGGGCGGGGGCGGGAGCAGACCGGGCAGGTGCCACAGGTGTCCTGCCCTGAGTGCCTCCCTGTTCGGTCACCGTCTTCTGCACCCCTGACCAGGTACGTCATCAGCAGCCTGGAGCTTCTGGTGGCCGAGGACTACATGATCGTGTACCTGAACGGCGCCACCCCGAGACGGAGGATGCCCGGCATCGGGTGGCTAAAGAAATGTTACCAGATGATCGACAGGAGGTGAGGGGTGGGGTGGGAACCGCCTGGGGTGCCAGGGGAGAAACCAGCAGCCAGAGCCGGAAAGGTGGTGTAGTGGTTTGCTAACACTGCCCAGACAAAGCACCGCAGTCCCTGCAGGCGGCTCAAACCTCAGGCAGTTATTCTCCATCAGTCCTGGAGGCAGAATTCCAGGGTCAATGTAAGCAAGACAGGTTCCTCTGAGGCCATCACAGATAATCTGTCCCACTCACCTTCCCAGCGTCTGGCAATGGCCACTGATTCTTGATGTTCCTGGCTTGTAGGAAAACAGCGCCATCTCTGGCTCCATTGTCACATGACAGTCTCCCAGTAAGCATGGTTTTTTTTTTTTGTTTTTGTTTTTGTTTTTTTTTTTTTTTTTGCTGTACTGGGGTTTGAACCAGGGCCGGCCTTGCGCTTGCATGCTTTGCAAGTGCTGGACCACTGAGCTGCACCCCAGACCTTTTTTTTTTTTACTTTTTTTTTTCTTTTTTTACTTTTTGAGACAGGGTCTCGCTAAGTTATGCAGACTGCCTCTGGTCTCAAATTTACAATCCTCCCGTCTCCGCCTCCCAAGCTGCTGGGATTACAGGCGTGCGCCACCTTGTCTGGCCCCAGCATGCATGTCTTGATTCAAATCTCGACCCCTTTTTTAACGACGTCAGTCACCCTGGATTAAGAGTTCAGCCTACTCTAGTGGGTTGTCATTTTTTTCTTTTTTTTTTTTTCTTTTTTTCTGCAGTACTGGAGGTTGAACCTAGGCCTTGCACATTGCAAGTGCTCTACCACTAAGCTGCACCCCTAGCCCATTTTTTATTTTTTATTTTGAGACAGGTTCTCACTGAGTTGCATAAGCTGCCTCTGGCCTCATACTTGTCATCCTCCTGCCTCCGCCCCCCAAGTCACTGTGATGACTGCCTGGCTATGTGATTTGTCACTTTAACTCAACTGATCATGTCTATAATCACCCTAGTTCCAAATCTATTTCCATTCTATACGTGCACAGTTTAGTGGCATTAAATATGTTCACTGTGCCACTACCCACATCATCCATCTCCAGGACTTTCCATCTTCTCAAACCAAAGCTCTGTCTCCCTGAAACACCAATTCCCATCCTCTTCCCAGCCCCTGGCACCCACTATCCTACTTCCTATCTCTGTGAATCTGACAACCCCAGGGCCCTCTTATGAGTGGAATCCTGTGGTATATGTCCGTCTGGGTCTGACTGATTTCACTGAGCATTGTGTCCTCAGAATCCATCCACATTGTAGGAGGCATCAGAGCCTCATTCTTTTTCTTGAGTCAGTAATATTCCATGGTGTGGATGAACCTGAGTGTGTTTGTTCATTCATGCATCAGTGGCTCTTAGGCTCTTTCCATATCTTAGTTGTTATGAATAGCTTCAAGTGGTTTTAAAATTGAGCCAGGCAGCACATCCTTGCACCAGGTCAGTGGAGGGAGGCTCACAGGCCACACTGGTCTGTCTTCTGGAACTAGGTAGTAACGACACAGTCTTGGATGATTAAATCCTGCCTGCCTGGTTCACTTGCTCTGCACTGGCCCATCACAGGGTCTGAGGGACTCACAAGACGGAGCTCCGTCCTCCAGGGGACCCACGACTCCTGTATAAGAGCAGGGATTTGACCAGCACCTGGAGCCCTGTGTGGGATGAATGAGGGCTGGATGCTCCCCTGACCCCTGGGGGGCTCCATCGCCCCCCAGCCCCACCCTGGGCTGCCCGGCCAGGCGCTCTGCCTTCCTTTGACTCCCCATACAGACTGCGGAAGAACCTGAAATCTCTGATCATCGTCCACCCCTCCTGGTTCATCCGGACGGTGTTGGCCATCTCTCGGCCCTTCATCAGGTGAGACACACAGATCGCTGCGTGTGTGCGTGTGTGTGCATGTGTGTGTGTGTGTTGTGCATGCACTCATGTGCATGCATGTGTTCAAAATTCACTTCCAAGCCCGGCTCAGTGGCCATGCCTGTCATCCCAGTGACTCAGGAGGCTAACGCAGGAGGAGGATTGCAAGACTGATGTCAGAGGCAGCCTGTGCAATCCAGAGAGATCTTGTCTCAATTTTAAAAATCAAAAAGGGGTGGGGCATGGTGGCGCACGCCTGTAATCCCAGCGACTGGGAGGCAGAGGCAGGAGGATTACAAGTTCGAGACCAGAGGCAGTCTGCGTAATTTAGCGAGACCCTGTCTCAAAAAAAAAAAAAAAAAAAAAAAAAAAAAAAAAAAAAAAAAAAAGAAAGAAATGAAATGAAAAAGGGGTGTGGATGCAGTCAATGGTGGAACATTTGCCTAGCATGTGCAAGGCCTGGGTTCTATCCCAAGCACCACCAAAAATACATGTTTAAAATTTTCAAATGGCACAAATAACAACTAGCTCTCGCATGTGGAGCATTGGGTGCTTTATAATATTTACAACAATCCTGTGAGGTCGATGTTATTATTCCCACCTCACAGAAGAAGAAAGTGAGGCTCAAAAGAGGGAAGAGCTCCCCAGAGATGAGAGCAAAGCCATGGCCCCCCACAGACACCACCCCCGCCCCTGCGCCGGGAGCCCTGCTCCATCAAGTTCAGAGTCGGGGTCACAGGTCGCCTGGAGCAAGCAGCCTGGTCCTGGCTCCGCCCACATCAGAGGTCAACAGTGCGCTGAGCCCATGCCCGCGTGGGCTGGGGGATCCCCATGGTTAGCAACTCTCGTGGTTAGCAATTCATGAGACGGATCCACAGAGCTCAGGAAAGCAGTCTGATACATGGCTATAGTTTATTCTAGTGAAAAAGTGCAGCACACCCCACACCCGCTGAGTCAGACCTTTGAGGCGCAATATAACACCACCTAGAATGGACCCCAGGCAAAATTATTGTTGTTGTTGTTAGGTGCCGTCGAGTCAGTATCCGACTCATAGACACTCTCATAGGGTTTTCAATGGCTGACTGCTTCAGGATTGCCTTGGGAGTGGATTGCCATGTCCTGCTCCCATTTTTTGCAGTGCTGGGAATTGAACTCAGGAACTCAGAGACTGCAGCACAGCGCTCTACCAACTGAGCTAAATCCCAGCCCAGGACAAAATTAGGCACGTTAAATGCCCCACTCAACTTGATAAAATACAATATGAATTTAAGTTAACGTAGTTCAAAACATCTAATTAAATAACGATCCTCTGTTGCCACGTTCTCGCTTGGGAATCTGTTAGGAGCCGGACATGGGCTAAGCGTTCCCTTAACCAAAGGCGCCCAGTCACGGCATGCGACTTGCAAGGGTGGCCTTCCATGGGCTTCGGGCTTTTGTTTTGTTTTCCAGGTTTGTTTGTTTTGAGACAGAGTGTCACGATGTAGCCCAGGTCAGCCTGGAACCCGCGATCCTCCTGCCTCAGCCTACAGAGTGCTGGGATCCTAGGCGTGGCCATCACACCCGGCTCTGCCCCCACCTGGAGACCAGATCTCGCGAGAACTAGCCATCCTCCCGCCCCGGCCTCCCGAGCTCTGGGGTCCTGGGTGTGGCCACTATGCCCAGCTCCGCCCCCACCTGGAGATGGGTTCTCGGGAGGTGGAGACAGGGTTGTTCGATAAGTCGCCATCTTCCCGCCTCAGCCTCCCAAGCGCTGGGATTCCAGGCGTGGCCACTGCGCCCAGCTCCACCTCCACCTGCAGTTGTTTGCTTGGTTTTTCAGCACCCAGGACGGAAGCCAGGGCCTCAAGTATGTTTGACAGGTGTTCACCACTGAGCCACCCCCTTAGCCTGGAGGTTTAACCTCATTTAAAAAAGCAACTGTGGGCTGGGCACAGTGGCGCATGCTTTTAATCCCAGCGACTTTAGAGGCTGGGGCTGGAGGATCACAGGTTCGAGGCCAGAGGCAGGCTGCATAAATTAGCGAGAGCCTGTTTCAAAAAAAAAAAAAAAAACACATCGGCTGGGGACGCAGCCCAATGGTAGAGCGCTTGCAAAGTATGCACAAGGCACTGGCTTCAACCCCCAGTGCTGAAGAAGAAGAAGAAGAAAAAAAAGTAAACAGAATGTCTCTGTCTCTCTCCTTCCTTCAAGCCAGACCTCCCTCCACCCAGCAGGAGCCGGCGGGGGCTCCACGCTGGGCCCTTCCTCCCTGGGCTCAAAGCTAGGTGGGGATCTGCTGGTCACCCTGAAGGAGCAGGCCATGGAGGCTGGCGTTGGGCAGGGCGGGAGGCTTGCACGCAGGAGCTGGGGATCCTGGCGTGTGCACTGCCTCTCCATCACTTGTGCCGGGGAGCAGCCTGAGGCTGCGCTCAGACGCTGCCCCCTTTCTCCACCCCGCTAGCGTCAAGTTCATCAATAAGATCCAGTACGTGCACAGCCTGGAGGAGCTGGAGCGCCTGATCCCCATGGAGCATGTGCAGATCCCAGACTGCGTCCTGCAGTGAGTGCCCCCTCGCGCCACCCCATCCCCCACAGCAGCAGTAAGGGGACGAGCTGGCGGACGGGCACCAAAACGAATGCACTTTATTTCCTGGAGCCCCTCCGGGTCCACGCAGAGCTTGGGGACGTGAAGGGAGCTGCACGGCGTGAGGCTCCTCACTAAGCTGTGTATCATCAGGACTTCTGCATGCTTCGCGCTGTGGAAGCCTCCTTAGCATTATTTTTTTAAAAATTACACGAACTGGGGGTGGTGGTGCAGGCCTGTGATCCCAGCGACCCGGGAGGCTGAGGCTGGAGGATCACAGGTTTCAAGGCCAGAGGCAGCCTGGGTAGCTTAATGAGACCCTGTCTCAAGATAAAAAATGTAAAAATGGGCTGGGGGTGCAGCCCAGTGGTGGAGCACTTGCAACGCATGTGTGAGGCCCTGGGTTCAACACCCAAGTGCCACAAAAAAAATAATAAATTTAAAAAAATTATACATAACATAAACTTGGCCATTTTGCCCATGTTTATAAGCGCAGGGTTCAGTGGCAGTGAACAGATTGGCATGGCCGCACAGCTGTCGCCACCTTCCATCTCCAGAACTTTCTCCACTGCCCCAGATGAAGTTCTGTCCCCATGAAACACTAACCCGGGTCCCCTCCCCAGCCAGATGCAGAGCCGTGTATAGTCCCCCAGGTAATGTGGAGGTTGCGCTCCAGAGGCGCTGTCCAAACACAGCTGGTGCTGAAATGGACAGAAACCGGCTGCTGAGTTCCACCCACCTGGGTGCTGGAAAACACCAATGAAAACAGTTTCCCTGCCCTGGAGGAGCTTGCAAGGGAGACACAGGGCTGATTGCCTGCCCCAGCTATTAGCTCAGGCTGCCCCTTACTGCTCTGTAGCCTGGCATGTGTGCAGATGGCAGGCAAACGGAAGGAAATGCCCCCAGGTAGGCGGTCTGCCTGCTCGGTGCAGTGGCGCACGCCTGTGATCCCAGCGACTCTGGAGGCAGAGGCAGGAGGATCGTGAGTTTGAGGCCAGAGGCAGCCTGTACAACTTAGCGAGACCCTGACTCAAAATAAAAAAAATACAAAAGGTTCTAGGGGCAGCCCAGTGGTAGAGCACTTGCAAGGTGTAAGTGAGACCCTCGTTCAATCCCTAAAGGAAAAAAGAAAGAAAAAAAGAAAGAAGAAAGAAAGGAAGATAGAAAGGAAGGAAGGAAGGGAAAGGAAAGAGAGAGAGAGAAAGGAAGGGAGGGAAGGGAAGGAAGGAAAGGAAAGAGAAAAAGGAAGGAAGGGAAGGAGGGAAGGGAAGGAAGGAAGGAAAGAAAAAAAGAAAAGGAAAAGAAAGAAGAAAGAGAGACAGGAATGAAGGGAGGGAGGAAGGGAAGGAGGGGAGGAAAAAAGAAAGAAGAAAAGGAAAGGAAAAAGGGAGGGAGAGAGGGAGGGAGGAGGGAAGAGGGAGGAGTGGGGAGTCTACCTAGGGAGAGCAAGGCTGTGTGACATCTTTGTCTTTCAGGTATGAAGAGGAGAGACTCAGAGCAAGGAGAGAGAGGTCTGTGCAGAGGTGGCCTCTGGAGGGGTTTGGGGACTCAGCCAGGCTCTCATTTGAGAGGTGGCTCAGTGACTCCTGCTGAGCGGGGACCAATGTCTTCTCTCTGTGCGTGGCTCAAGACCCTGCCCTTCTGGGGAGGGCTGTGGAGTTGGGCCCGAGTTCAATCCCTAGCTCCCCCACATGGTTTCAGGGTGATCTTGAGCAAGGAAGCTTACAACTACCTTGGAGGTTACTGTGAAAAATCAGGAGCCCATTTGGCCAAAAAGGGTAAACGCAGGGACCACGCTGAGTAACCACGCTAGTCACCCGGCTGTCTCCACTTCTCTCCCTTCAGCGGGAACGCGAGCCTGGCATTCTGCCCGGAACACACAAAAATGCCCCTTTGCCAGCATATTGGGTCTGTTTTCACTAGTGGCTTAACCATTTCGTAGTACTCATAGAATTGCAGGACTATGCCAGCCCTTCCCCCTTGTTGTTGTTGTTAGGTGCCATTGAGTTGGTGTCCAACTCATGGTGACCCTGTGTATAACAGATGAAACATTATTGCCACGTTTCTCTGCTATTCATAGGGTTTTCAATGGCTGATTGTTTTTGGGGAGTGGGTTGCTGGGTCCACCCATCTCCTGGATCCTTTTCCTCTGAGATCTGGGCACAGTGAAGACTCCTACCAGGATCTTACAGCCTGGAAACCAGAGGCTCAGAGAGGTTAAGGCACCTGCCCAAGACCACACCGCAAGTCTTTGAGAGAGCTGGGGCTTTTTAAGGGATGGAAGCATTTATCGTGCCAGGCCTGATGCTGTCCTCAGGGAAAAAACAGACAAAAATGAGACAAAGTCCTGGTTCAGGAGTTTCCTCAAATAGCTAAGAAGGGGGATGCCTCACTGAGTAAGAAAAGGGCCCTGGGGACAGGGAGGGTGATTTCAGCAGCTGAAACACACCAGCCAATGTCCGGCCGCTGGGTACAGCATTGTTATTAAAGCAGGGCAGGGGGGAGAGTGCGAGGCTGGAGAGCCCACGAGGCTCGGGGCCTCCTCCTCTCCCTCTCCTGCGTCTTTCCGCCTTTTCTATCTTTTGTAGAAAGCGTGTCTTATCAAATACACATAACTTCAGATTTCCTCTTTTCACCACGTTTCCATGCAGAGTTGAGCGGCATTAAGCACGTTCACAAGGCCGCACAGCCGTCCCCACTGCCTGTTCCAGAGCTTCCAGCTCCCGAGACTGAAGCTCTGCCCCCATGAAACACTAGCTCCCCCCCTTCCCAACTTGTGGCACCCCTCCCCCTGCTTCCTGTCTCTGTGGGACCTCCTGTGGGTGGAGCCCTGCCGTGTGTGTCTATCCATGTCTGGATGACATCACTGAGCATGGTGTCTGCAAAGTGCATCCATGTCGTAGCCTATGCGAGATTTCTTTCCTCTTTGGAAGCCAGGCATGGTGGTGCATGCATGTAATTCCAGCATTCAGGAGGCTGAGGCAGGAGGACTGTGAGGTTGAGGCCAGCCTGGGCTACATAGTGAGACCGTCTCAAAAAACAAAACAAAACCCACCCTTCCTTTTCATGGCTAAATAATATTTCACTGTGTGGATGGACCACACTGCATCCATTCATCCCATGATGGACACTTGGGTTGCTTCTGCCCTTTGCCTATTGTGAATCATGCTGCCGTGAACACAGGTGTGCAAATCTCTCTTCGGGCCCCTGCTTTTAATTCCTTGGTGGATCCACCAGGCAGTGGAACTGCTGGATCACACGGTAATTCTCTTTTTCGCTTTTTGAGGAATCATCATCATATTTCCTCCAGCAGCTGGGCCATGTTCCATTCCCAGCAGCTGGGCAGTAGAAGCGTTTCTGGCTTCCCCACATCCTTGCCCACACTTGTTATTTTCTATTTTTATGACAGTCATCACCCGGAGGGATGCGAGACCGTAAGGTCTGTCTTTTCCTCCTTCCTTCCTCCCTCCCCTCCTCCTCCCTTCCGAGCCTCAGCTTAGAGAATGGGGAATTTACAGCAGTCTCAGAACAAATCCCCCAAAGCGAGTCCCCTGGGGCAAATGCTTGAAGGTGGCCTCAAGGTCTTCCCGCAGCTCCATTGTCGCATCTCTCTCTTCCAGGACGGGTGGAGCCATTTCCACCCTCTAAGCCCAACCCTTCGCAGGGACGGCACAACTCCTCCCCAAATGTCCCCAGGTCATGGTCAGCCCAGGCCAAAGAGGCCAGCGGGAGCCGAGAGGCTCTGGGCCCGGCTGGCCAGCCCTTGTCACCTGGCTCTCTCTGTCCCCAGTGCCAGGGCCCAGCCGGAGTTTGTCCTGCCCAGGTCTGAAGAGAAGCCAGAAGCTGTGCCAGAGGAGGACGGGTGAGTGCACCTGGGACCCAGGGCAGGAAGTGCACCCCAGGGGCTTCCAGGTCACCACGGGGACACTGGGGAGGAAGCCAGAGCCTAGTTGCCAAGGTGACCTGCCAGCCTGTGGCAGATGGGCCAGATAACCGCGTGGTCCCACATCACCAAGCTGATTCCAGCCAAGTCCAACCAGCCTGTGGCACCCACGGCCATGACGTCAGAGTGACTCATATCCCCCCCCCCCTTCCCAGAGGGGCCACCCCCACATCACAGGAGCAAAACAGTGCGGGAGTCGGAACAAGGGCCACGCCCAGGTGTCGCAAGACCCTGTCTCAACCTGTAGAGATCTCGGCTCTCGGTGGGGGCGGAGCCAGGTGCAGGGGCCACGCCTGGGGTCCCAGCACTCAGGGGGCTGAGGTGGGAGGATGGTGAGCTCCAGGCCAGCCTGGGCTGCATAGTGAGACTCCATCTCAAAAAACAAAGGGAGGGAGGGAAAGAGGAAGGGATAAGCAGAGAGACAGAGACAGAAACAAAGAAAATGTCCGGTAAAAGTTACTATGACAACATCATGTCACAAGATGTCATCACAGTGACAAAACAGATCTGGTAGGGACAGCCCCCCACGCTGCCCACTCCGCCATAGATGCAGATCACGTGGCCACCCCTCTGTCCCCACCTGAGCCGTCCCACATGTGGCCCCTCATTTAGATCAGTTAACAGTACTTTTTGTTGTTGTTGTTGCGGTACTGGGGGTTGAACCCAGGGCCTCGTGCCTGCATGCTCTGCAAGTGCTGGACCACTGAGCTGCACCCCCAGCCCATTTTTTTACTTTTTTTTTAGACGGGGGGTCTCGCTAAATTACGCAGACTGCCTCTGGTCTCGAACTTGTGATCCTCCTGCCTCTGCCTCCCAAGCCGCTGGGATTACAGGTGTGCGCCACCACGCCCAGCTAGTTAACAGTACATTTAAATGTAAAAGTTAGCTCCTCAATGACCTGTGCCACATTTCGAGGGCTTGGAGGCCACGTGTGGCTGATGGCTGCTGTGTTGAGCTGTCCACACATAGAAAACATTCAGCACTGGGGGACTCTCTAGTGGGCAATCGTCCCCAGCCTCTTTCCCTTCCCCTGGCTCCTTCTCTCACATCTTTTTTCAATTGACATGAAATTCATTTAACCCCAAATTAGCCACGTTAAAGTGAATGATTCAGTGGCATCTAATGTGTTCACAATGTAGTGCAACCCTCGCCACCATCTAGTTCCAGCACATTCTGTCCCTCCACCAGGAGAAAAGGCCATTGCATTTGCCATTGTTTCTTATTTGCTTTCTCCCTGGGCTGGTCCGTTTGACTTTGTAAATGCAGCAGACATTTATTGAAAGTCCTTTCACTGCACCCTGTGATTTGTGGACAAGCCGGGCACAGCCCTCCCTTCCCCCTTAATTCCCCATCTCATGAGCCTGGGTCATCCTCCTGCATTTGACCCCTGTCGCGAACAGCTGGTCCTGGCCTGATGTTGCCTCCTCTGCCCCTGGAGCTCCTTGAGGGTAGGGACTCCAGCTAGAAACCGTCCACTCCTCCACTTCTTTCTGTCCAGTACTGTTGAGGTTTTGGCTCTAGCCCGGCTAAAGTTAGGGCCAAGCCCACAACATAACACGTGACCGGTGTTGGAAAGAAGGACCTCGGGAGACCTTCAGGTGGTTGGAGAAGGACAGGGAAGGTTTATTGGGGTGCTCCCCTTATGGAGAGCAAGGAGCAGGCAGCCCCTATAGAGCAAGGCTCTACCCCTTTAAGTGCTGGCTCTATGCCTGCAGCATAGAATGCTGCAGGCTAAGTGCTGGTACAGCTCAGCCTTAAAGGCACAGCCACAGCCGCTGGTGTTCAGTTGAGGTCCGATGGTCTTGAC